>JARPMJ010000204.1:0-152500 GCA_033366665.1 Phoxinus dragarum | reverse complement strand
AGCTTTTTGATATAAAGTTTTTTTTTGTTCCCGAATACAAATATATTTTTAAAGTATTTGTTCGAAATAAGTATTTGTAAAAAAAAAAGTTATTTGTGCCTTTCCGAATACCGTATTCGGGTTCGGCTCCACCCCTAATATATAGTTATCTTTAGGTGTGAACGGCCCTTTACACTTTATTTTACGGTGTCATTGTTACAGTGTAATCATATATTTAAGTACTGAGTAATACTGTAAAAAAATTGCTGCGATTATTTATCACAACTTAAAATCCAACATTGTTTCAACTTTAAAAAGTATGTGTTCATGCTTGACTTAAAATTTTAAGTTTAGTTAACTAGTTTAGTTTAGTTAAGTTGGATATTTAAGTTATCTCAACAAATTTAAATTTTTTATAACTAATCGCAGCCACATTTTTTATGTACTTACTATAGGATTAGGGTTTGGTTGAGGGTTAGTTGCATGTAATTGTGCATAATTTACTGTTATTACTATGGTAAGTACATGTAACATGTAACAAGGACACTGTAAAATAAAGTGCAGACGTTTCAATAGTAAGCCAATGGGAGTGTAACTATATCATGTCTGTATTGCTGTGTCGGTTTGCAGACTTCTTGTTCCTCTTCCGTCTCAAACGCACGCCTGACCCGGCCCAAACCTCTCTGTGCAGAATTAGATTCTGTCGGTGAGTTCCCTCTTGAGTGGTTTGTGTTCAGCCGTAGCCAGATGTATATAAGATAATGGGCTCTTGGTATTTAGGAAGTGATGTCAGTGGCGCGGCAGGCCAAGCCTAAACGACTTATTATTTTAAGTGTTCAGTGGGGCTTTGCAGAGGAAAAAGCAGCGGTGAAACTTTTACAGGCGTTTTGGGTTAATGTGAGTCGAGGCCCTTAAAACGCGAGTGGGCTTTGATGAGACGTGGATGTGGTCTCGGACACCTGTCCTGTGCTTCAGAGGCACGATCCCTGCGAAATATCATTTATAATAATCAGCACTCAAAACAAACTGGTGGCCTGTGGGCCGAGGCTTGAGTCATCCTGCGATCGGGAATCTTTCCTCGCTGTGGAAAACATGAGGTCATTCAGGATGAGATGACACTCGGAATCACTGGACACGGACGGGACGCGCCGAGCGATGCCGGACACCGCTTACATTCACACTGCAAACATCACTTTCGTCTGGTTTTCCAGTAAGAATATCAGATAGTCCATAAAACAACTTGAGAAGCAACATTGCTTAAGATATTCTGACTTGTTTCTTGTGTTTAATTAAGTGTATTTTTAAACATTGGCATGTTTTTTTTTATTATTCTATAATGTGGAGTGTATAATATTTTCTTTATGCATATTCTTTTATTTGCTTAAAACAAATTAATTGTGCTTATTGGATTTACGACCATTTAAAAAAAAACTTTTAAAAATATAGCTTAAAACAAGATTAAACAATATATAATATAAAAATAATATAATATAAAATCATACACATAATAAACATAATATAATATATGCTTTTAATATATAATATATATATATGCATAATACAAGAAACAAAATGTGCTTATTAAATTAATGACCATTTTTAAAGCATTAATTAAAAAATATAGCTTAAAACTAGAATAAAAAATATACATTAATACTAATGTGTGTGTGTGTGTGCGCGTATGCGCGTGCGTGTGTGTAGGCTATTTATAAAGTGTAATCTATACATTTAATATAAATACAATTCAATATAGTATACTGTTATAGTACTATATAGTTTTAAAAATATATACATTTTTAATAATGATAAGAATGACTTTTTTACTATTTATTTATTTTAGAATTGTTGAGTGGTTCCATTAACATCTGAAGTAAATGTATCTTGCAAAGATATTAAATAATGAAAAACAAGACAAAGATACTGATGAAGATAAATTTTTTCACAGTATAATGTTTTTGGAAACTAACACATGCCCTCATGTTTTATTTCTGATGGTGATGATATGATAAAGTAACGGGCCGCCCTTTCCCAACATCGCCACAGATGTTTCCTGACTCTTTGTGGAATTGCTCGGGCACTTTTAAATTTGTCCTCGCCACCATTATCGCCACCGGTTGTGCTGACGGTGTCTTCTGGTTATATAAGACTGTATGCAATGGCTTTCTGTATTGTAAACCGTGTCATTATCTGTTCACAGCAAACGTTTACAGCTCCAGTCACTCACGACACTATGATTAGACATCATTTGATTGGATGGGCAATATCATAGAGCATCACTATTACTGTTGCACATGTGTTAGTGAAAACCAATGTTTTCTGTGTGCTCTTGTGGATAATTTCCCACATATTTAAAGGGATGGTATAATGCCCTTTTCACAAGATGTAAAATAAGTCTCTGATGTCCTCAGAGTGTGTATGTAAAGTTTTAGCTCAAAATACCCCACAGATATTTTTATATCATGTTAAAATGGTCACCTTTTGAGGATGAGCAAAAACACACCATTTTTGTGTCTGTCCCTTTAAATGCAAATGAGCCGCTGCTCCCGGCACAGGGGGCGGAGCTTCAAGAGCTTGTGTCCTATTACCTCACACACACATGCACTGAAAATTTCTAAAACTTTTAGCCTTATGTTCTAGAAGAAGTGACAACATGTAGAAGCAACAGGACATTTCTGAATGGTTAGTTGGCGAATTTATGAAGCTTATGTGTAGTTATCTTCTTGTCATTGATTAGCATATTCTGTCATGATCTATAAATCGTGTTCCGGGGGCGGGGTTTATGTAAATTTTAGGGTTGGTGATGTCACTAACCCGGGAGGAATGTCGTGTAGTCTCTACCAGCCGTTTGTTGTAGTCCTTAAAAAATGATTTCTTTAAAAGCAAATATCTCCCTTTGCTTTGAACTTTGAGCGTTGTAACTTTGCAGATGTTGTTTATGATCAAACAGCAACATTACACACTAACTAAAGATAGAAAAGTGAAATCATAATCAACCACCCTTTTAAACATGAGCTGCTCTTCCTCACTCGACTCGTAGTCTTCAATGACGTAATCACTGTGGGAATTTACTCTGTGGTTTTGTGTCCCAGTAGAGATCTGAAATGACCTTGTTACTTGTTTTTCAGCCTTTCGTTCTGTAAGCGTCTTATTCTCAATATAAACTCACAATGACGTCACACAAACATCTCAGGCCGACCAGCACAGAGCGGTCAGATGTTTTAGCTCGTGTATATGACCACTTTTTCCCATGAATAAGTGACATTTGCTTATTTTTTCCCCACACAGACCCATATGCTCAAAACCCAACCAAGAAGAGACGCGGTGGACAGTCCATCCTGTGAGCTTTTGGTTTCAAACGTCTCATCGGTGCAGAATGACCACAGCTTTACCCAACAAAACACCCTTTTTAACCAGGAGATCACTCAGGTATGAGCGCTGGACTATCACCTGGACGTATTTGAAAGACAGATTACATTAAAGGAATAATTCTCACAAAAATTAAACAATTCACTAGTGGCATTTTCTGTGTTATGTATTTGCATGTACTTGACAGATGATTTTTATTGCTTTTATTGCATTCAAGGCATGAATTTTTTTATTTTTTTTTTATTAAAACATTTTATGCATTCCTGGGAATCAAACCCCTGTTTCGGGTTGTAAGCTGTAAGAAAGCTATTTACGGTGAAAAGGTCACATTTCACACCAAACGGCAAACATATTGTAAGAAAATGAAGACTATTAAGTTTATCATTGTAACTATTTATTTTAACAATAAACAAATGGCAATTCTTATTTTATTTAAATCAGCCTTCATTTGCTTGTTTTTAATTAAGCAGTGCAAATTATGCAAGCATAGAATGATAGACGGATAGATAGATAGATAGATAGATAGATAGATAGATAGATAGATAGATAGATAGATAGATAGATAGATAGATAGATAGATAGATAGAAAGATAGACTGATGGATGGATGGATATATGGATGGATATATGGATGGATAAATAGATAGATCTCTTTGAAGAGGTAGACCTATTTTTGGTCTTTTTTGTTTTGTTTTTTCCCTCTAAACTGATGTCAACAGCAGTGAATTGTTTGAGTGGAGAAACAGAGTGGAGAAACATCACTAAAGTGGAACATTACACTTGCAGTTTACAGACAGAAGAATAAACGAGTGCAGATAAAGGTGTAAACCGAGCGTTGTGGCCTCTGACCCCGTTCTGGCCTTTCTGTTTCTCTTCTGTTTCTCCTCTGTTTCTTCTCTGTTTCTCCTCTGTTTCTCTTCTGTTTCTCTTCTGTTTCTCCTCTGTTTCTCCTCTGTTTCTCTTCTGTTTCTCTTCTGTTTCTCCTCTGTTTCTCTTCTGTTTCTCTTCTGTTTCTCCTCTGTTTCTCCTCTGTTTCTCCTCTGTTTCTCCTCTGTTTCTCTTCTGTTTCTCTTCTGTTTCTCCTCTGTTTCTCTTCTGTTTCTCTTCTGTTTCTCCTCTGTTTCTCTTCTGTTTCTCCTCTGTTTCTCTTCTCTTTCTCTTCTGTTTCTCCTCTGTTTCTCTTCTGTTTTCTCCTCTGTTTCTCCTCTGTTTCTCTTCTGTTTCTCTTCTGTTTCTCCTCTGTTTCTCCTCTGTTTCTCTTCTGTTTCTCTTCTGTTTCTCTTCTGTTTCTCCTCTGTTTCTCCTCTGTTTCTCCTCTGTTTCTCTTCTGTTCCTCCTCTGTTTCTCCTCTGTTTCTCCTCTGTTTCTCTTCTGTTCCTCCTCTGTTTCTCCTCTGTTTCTCCTCTGTTTCTCTTCTGTTTCTCTTCTGTTTCTCTTCTGTTTCTCCTCTGTTTCTCTTCTGTTCCTCCTCTGTTTCTCCTCTGTTTCTCCTCTGTTTCTCTTCTGTTCCTCCTCTGTTTCTCCTCTGTTTCTCCTCTGTTTCTCCTCTGTTTCTCTTCTGTTTCTCTTCTGTTTCTCCTCTGTTTCTCTTCTGTTCCTCCTCTGTTTCTCCTCTGTTTCTCCTCTGTTTCTCCTCTGTTTCTCTTCTGTTCCTCCTCTGTTTCTCCTCTGTTTCTCCTCTGTTTCTCTTCTGTTCCTCCTCTGTTTCTCCTCTGTTTCTCCTCTGTTTCTCTTCTGTTCCTCCTCTGTTTCTCCTCTGTTTCTCCTCTGTTTCTCTTCTGTTTCTCTTCTGTTTCTCTTCTGTTTCTCCTCTGTTTCTCCTCTGTTTCTCCTCTGTTTCTCTTCTGTTCCTCCTCTGTTTCTCTTCTGTTTCTCCTCTGTTTCTCTTCTGTTTCTCTTCTGTTTCTCTTCTGTTTCTCTTCTGTTTCTCTTCTGTTTCTCCTCTGTTTCTCTTCTGTTTCTCCTCTGTTTCTCTTCTGTTTCTCTTCTGTTTCTCTTCTGTTTCTCTTCTGTTTCTCTTCTGTTTCTCCTCTGTTTCTCTTCTGTTTCTCCTCTGTTTCTCTTCTGTTTCTCCTCTGTTTCTCCTCTGTTTCTCTTCTGTTTCTCTTCTGTTTCTCTCTGTTTCTCTTCTGTTTCTCCTCTGTTTCTCCTCTGTTTCTCCTCTGTTTCTCCTCTGTTTCTCTTCTGTTTCTCTTCTGTTTCTCCTCTGTTTCTTCCTCTGTTTCTCCTCTGTTTCTCTTCTGTTTCTCCTTCTGTTTCTCTCTGTTTCTCCTCTGTTTCTCCTCTGTTTCTCTTCTGTTTCTCCTCTGTTTCTCTCTGTTTCTCTTCTGTTTCTCTTCTGTTTCTCCTCTGTTTCTCCTCTGTTTCTCTGTTTCTCTTCTGTTTCTCTCTGTTTCTCCTCTGTTTCTCTCTGTTCTCTCTGTTTCTCTCTCTGTTTCTCCTCTGTTTCTCCTCTGTTTCTCCTCTGTTTCTCCTCTGTTTCTCCTCTGTTTCTCTCTGTTTCTCCTTCTGTTTCTCTTCTGTTTCTCTTCTGTTTCTCCTCTGTTTCTCCTCTGTTTCTCTTCTGTTCCTCCTCTGTTTCTCCTCTGTTTCTCCTCTGTTTCTCTCTCTGTTTCTCCTCTGTTTCTCCTCTGTTTCTCCTCTGTTTCTCTCTGTTTCTCTCTGTTTCTCTTCTGTTTCTCCTCTGTTTCTCTTCTGTTTCTCCTCTGTTTCTCTTCTGTTTCTCCTCTGTTTCTCTTCTGTTTCCTCCTCTGTTTCTCTCTGTTTCTCCTCTGTTTCTCTCTGTTTCTCCTCTGTTTCTCCTCTGTTTCTCTTCTGTTTCTCTCTGTTTCTCTTCTGTTTCTCTTCTGTTTCTCTTCTGTTTCTCCTCTGTTTCTCTTCTGTTTCTCCTCTGTTTCTCTTCTGTTTCTCCTCTGTTTCTCTTCTGTTTCTCTTCTGTTTCTCTTCTGTTTCTCCTCTGTTTCTCTTCTGTTTCTCTTCTGTTTCTCTTCTGTTTCTCTTCTGTTTCTCTTCTGTTTCTCTTCTGTTCCTCCTCTGTTTCTCCTCTGTTTCTCCTCTGTTTCTCCTCTGTTTCTCTTCTGTTCCTCCTCTGTTTCTCCTCTGTTTCTCCTCTGTTTCTCTTCTGTTTCTCTTCTGTTTCTCTTCTGTTTCTCTTCTGTTTCTCCTCTGTTTCTCCTCTGTTTCTCCTCTGTTTCTCTTCTGTTCCTCCTCTGTTTCTCTTCTGTTTCTCTCCTCTGTTTCTCCTCTGTTTCTCTTCTGTTTCTCTTCTGTTTCTCTTCTGTTTCTCTTCTGTTTCTCTTCTGTTTCTCCTCTGTTTCTCTTCTGTTTCTCCTCTGTTTCTCTTCTGTTTCTCTTCTGTTTCTCCTCTGTTTCTCCTCTGTTTCCTCCTCTGTTTCTCCTCTGTTTCTCCTCTGTTTCTCTCTGTTTCTCCTCTGTTTCTCCTCTGTTTCTCTTCTGTTCCTCCTCTGTTTCTCCTCTGTTTCTCCTCTGTTTCTCCTCTGTTTCTCTTCTGTTCCTCCTCTGTTTCTCCTCTGTTTCTCCTCTGTTTCTCTTCTGTTTCTCTTCTGTTTCTCTTCTGTTTCTCTTCTGTTTCTCCTCTGTTTCTCCTCTGTTTCTCCTCTGTTTCTCTTCTGTTCCTCCTCTGTTTCTCTTCTGTTTCTCCTCTGTTTCTCCTCTGTTTCTCTTCTGTTTCTCTTCTGTTTCTCTTCTGTTTCTCTTCTGTTTCTCTTCTGTTTCTCCTCTGTTTCTCTTCTGTTTCTCCTCTGTTTCTCTTCTGTTTCTCTTCTGTTTCTCTTCTGTTTCTCCTCTGTTTCTCATCTGTTTTCTCCTCGTTTATCTCTGTTTCTCTTCTGTTTCTCCTCTGTTTCTCCTCTGTTTCTCTTCTGTTTCTCTTTCTGTTTCTCCTCTGTTTCTCTTCTGTTTCTCTTCTGTTTCTCCTTCTGTTTCTCTTCTGTTTCTCTCTGTTTCTCTTCTGTTTCTCTTCTGTTTCTCTTCTGTTTCTCTTCTGTTTCTCTTCTGTTTCTCTTCTGTTTCTCCTCTGTTTCTCTTTCTGTTTCTCTTCTGTTTCTCTTCTGTTTCTCCTCTGTTTCTCCTCTGTTTCTCTTCTGTTTCTCTTCTGTTTCTCCTCTGTTTCTCTTCTGTTTCTCTCTGTTTCTCTTCTGTTTCTCCTCTGTTTCTCTTCTGTTTCTCCTCTGTTTCTCCTCTGTTTCTCTTCTGTTTCTCCTCTGTTTCTCCTCTGTTTCTCCTCTGTTTCTCTTCTGTTTCTCTTCTGTTTCTCCTCTGTTTCTCTTCTGTTTCTCCTCTGTTTCTCTTCTGTTTCTCTTCTGTTTCTCTTCTGTTTCTCCTCTGTTTCTCTTCTGTTTCTCTTCTGTTTTCTCTTCTGTTTCTCTTCTGTTTCTCTTCTGTTTCTCCTCTGTTTCTCTTCTGTTTCTCTTCTGTTTCTCTTCTGTTTCTCCTCTGTTTCTCTTCTGTTTCTCTTCTGTTTCTCTTCTGTTTCTCTTCTGTTTCTCTTCTGTTTCTCTTCTGTTTCTCTTCTGTTTCTCTTCTGTTTCTCCTCTGTTTCTCTTCTGTTTCTCCTCTGTTTCTCCTCTGTTTCTCCTCTGTTTCTCTTCTGTTTCTCTTCTGTTTCTCCTCTGTTTCTCTTCTGTTTCTCTTCTGTTTCTCTTCTGTTTCTCCTCTGTTTCTCTTCTGTTTCTCTTCTGTTTCTCTTCTGTTTCTCTCTGTTTCTCTTCTGTTTCTCCTCTGTTTCTCCTCTGTTTCTCTTCTGTTTCTCCTCTGTTTCTCTTCTGTTTCTCTTCTGTTTCTCTTCTGTTTCTCTTCTGTTTCTCCTCTGTTTCTCTTCTGTTTCTCCTCTGTTTCTCTTCTGTTTCTCTTCTATTTCTCCTCTGTTTTCTCTTCTGTTTCTCTTCTGTTTCTCTTCTGTTTCTCTTCTGTTTCTCCTCTGTTTCTCTTCTGTTTCTCCTCTGTTTCTCTTCTGTTCCTCCTCTGTTTCTCTTCTGTTTCTCTTCTGTTTCTCTTCTGTTCCTCCTCTGTTTCTCCTCTGTTTCTCCTCTGTTTCTCTTCTGTTTCTCCTCTGTTTCTCTTCTGTTTCTCTTCTGTTTCTCTTCTGTTTCTCCTCTGTTTCTCTTCTGTTTCTCTTCTGTTTCTCTTCTGTTTCTCTTCTGTTTCTCTTCTGTTTCTCCTCTGTTTCTCTTCTGTTTCTCTTCTGTTTCTCTTCTGTTTCTCCTCTGTTTCTCCTCTGTTTCTCTTCTGTTTCTCTTCTGTTTCTCTTCTGTTTCTCTTTTGTTTCTCTTCTGTTTCTCCTCTGTTTCTCTTCTGTTTCTCCTCTGTTTCTCTTCTGTTTCTCTTCTGTGGAGCTGGAGAGCGGCAGCACAGGGGTGGGAGGGAACAGAACAGCCACAAGAGGAGCAATTATTTTGGGATGAGATCATTGTTTGGCCCCGTCTCTTCACGCCTCTGGTCTTCTGAGGCTCGAGTGCTCTCGTTCTCCCATCGCCACACACTCGCTCTGACATACAGGGCATTTGTGCTTCAGGACACAGCCCACGTGACCCGTGAAACTCACTGAGTTACAGATGACAGATGAGCGTAACACGTCCTTAATGTTAATAGGTTAAAGAACCGCTGCCATTTATTTAGGAAATGGCCTTTGGATGTATATTTATTCTTACGTTGGTGTTGGGCAAACCCCCCATCTCTTAATGGGCTTCAGTTGACTGATTGACCGAGTGTAGCATTATAGCGTCGAGGATGTGGAAACGGGTCTCTGTTTAAGAAATCCCAAATGAAGGAAAATTAAAGGGGTGAAAGTCAACACATCCTCCAGCGCGCTTTAAGATTGCCCCGTAAAACCCTTTATAATGTAGAAAGTATAATATTGTGTATTCTGTAGGGATCCACTTAAAAAAGTAGGTTAATTCTAAATTTATATACCAATTAAATTAAACTAGATTTATATGTGACCCTGGCCCACAAAAACCAGTCACGAGTTGCACGGGTATATCTGTGGCAATAGCCAACTATACATTGTATGAGTCAAAACTATAGATTTTTCTTTTATACCAAAAAATCATTAGGATATTAATGAAGATCTTTAGTAAATTTCCTACCGTAAATATATAAAACATGTATTTTTGTGAGTGAATGCAGCACAATCGTGAACATAAATGCACAACTTTAAAGGAGATTTTCTCAATGTTTAGATTTTTTTGCACCCTCAGATTCCAGATTTTCAATAGTTGTATCTCTACCAAATATTGTCCTATCATCACAAACCATAAATCATATGATTTCATATGATGTATTAAAAAAATGACCCATGTGACTGGTTTTGTGGTCCAGGGTCACATATTCAAATTAAGTATGGCATCTACTCTGAAAGAAAGAAATTACTACTTTTATTCAGCAAGGATGCATTAAGTTAATAAAAAATGACAATAAATACATGGATAATGTTACAAATAAATGCTGTTCTTTTGAAATGTTTCTGTCCCTGAACAAAAATGTTTCACTATTTTGACAAAAAAATTAATAAGCACAGCTGTTTACAACATTGATAATTATCAGTTTCTTGAGCAGCAAATCATCATATTAGAAGGATCATGTGACCCTGAAGACTGGAGTAATGATGCTGAAAATTCTGCTTTGATCACAGGAATAAATTACATTTTAAAATATACTCAGATAGAAAACAGTTATTTTAAATGATAATAATATTTCACATTATTGCTGATTTTACTGAATTTGCAGATTTTTTTTTTTTTACTGAATTTGCTGCTTTTACTGAATAAAAAACAGTTATTTTAAATGATAATAATATTTCACATTATTGCTGATTTTACTGATTTTTTTTAACAAATAAATGCAGCCTTGGTGAGCAGAAGACTTTTTTTGTGTGTCAAAAACGTAAAAAAAATCTTATAGTGTAAATCTGTGGGATTATCTCGACCCGTTGTGTCGTCCAGCAAGTGAAAATCATGCACCTGATTGTTCAGGAAGCTAACAGCTCCAGTATGATATGAGGAAGATTTGTCAATTCATATTAAACATTTATTTAACTAAATAACCTCTTGTTAGATCTCAATGTCACTCTTTTAGCCAATTCACTCAGCCGGCAATGACGCCAGGCAGCTGATGACATCTATAGCAGTATATCATTTCACCAAAACATGCGGTATGATTTACATCAATGTTATTTTTTGAAAAACAGACTATTGTTCTGAAGGGAAGCGGAAGAAACAAAGGCTTTGGCCTCCTGTATGAAGTCATAGAAGCGAGGCGATAGAGCTGTTTACACAGGCCTCCAATATAGAAATACCTTTGAGCCTGTGGGAAGCCATTAAAAATAATGGCTGATCTTTTATTAGAAGTGACATCATATTATGTTTTATCTGCACTGTGAGATCTTGCCAAGATTGTGGTGTTTTTTCTTCCCCTTTTGTCCACATGTGATGTGAATCTCCGCGTTTTTGATGTGAGAAAGATTTTGCTTTATACTGTTAAGACCACAGATTTCTGAAAAATGTGAAAAACAAAATCGACGTGTCCTCAGCAATCAATCACGTCTGTCGGTGCGGGACGAAGGCGAAGATTACTGTTTAATATGTGCACTAGTAATAGTGATGGTTCCTTTAGCCATTATCCCAAGCCGTCTCCTTATATTTAGCCTGATTTGTTGGTTTTATTGGCTTTGGAGATCACAACGCAAACCGCTGCGTTTAGTCCTGTAGAAATGACAAGTTCATTTAGCAATCCTTTCATTGGCGATGATGTGGTGGGCTTTTTGAGGACCCGCCAGTGGTCATACATTGTGTTCATACCAAATAAACATGTCCAGGACCTATCTGGGCTCGACCACCTGTTTTCTATTCGCGCAGTGCAAACATGGCCAGAAATGGTGCCTTCAAAAGCCTTATGCAACCATCCGGGCGCTCCAGCCAAAAGAAACCTTTGCTGCTCGTAACGGGACATCTGAGAAACAGCGAGCAATCTCCCGATGATGTTTCTGAAGTGTTTCTGTAAGCCGAGACACGAGTAACTGCTGTTTTCTTCAGAAACAAGAACTTGTCTTTCCTCGCCGTGAAATAATAGCGAGTGACTGTGACTTCACACGTGTGCTTTAAAGAACCCTTTTAAAATCTATTTGCTTAATATTGTGTTTCCACAGTGCTCTCAGAAAGCTAAGCGAGCGTAAAATGGGCCCTTAAGTGTCTCAACGTGTTCATTGTTTCAAGCATTAACAATAAAGTACAAGGAAAAAAAACAGAAAGGATGAAACTAACATGCGAGCCGGGCTTAATAGTTCAGAAATTGGTAATTTTGCGTGGAATTGCCTTTTGTTTTGGCCAGGTTTCTCCAATAATAGTAGCATTTAAAAGTTATTTTTTTATAATGTTTTTGAAACATTACTTTTTTCATTATTTTTAACATTATTTTGTCTCTTCTGCTCACCGAGGCTGCATTTATTTGATCAGAAATAATGTAAAAACAGTAATATTGTGAAATATATTATATTTTAAAAATGTAATTTATTCCTGTGATCAAAGCTGAATTTTCAGCATCAGTCTTCAGTGTCACATGATCCTTCAGAAATCACTCTAATATGATGATTTGCTGCTCAAGAAACATTTACTAATATTATCAATGTTGAAAACAGTTGCTGCTTCATATTTATGTGGAGATAGTGGAAACATTTCAAGAGAACAGCATTTGCATTTATTTGAACGAAGTGAAATGGCCTGCCTTGTTTACACTGACTCCGCCCACTGACGTCTGATTGGTCCAGACAAAATTACGGAAGACTCTGGATTATCAACAGTAGCAATAGTGTACAGATAATGTGCGTGGCAGAAAACCTTTTACCAAACTCAGTCTACTCCCTTCTCCCCACTTATATCAGATTTGAAAGGCATTTATTTTCAGTCAAAATTGAAAAAAAAAATATTTGAAAAGTGGAAATAACATGTCTAACGTGTATAAAGTGTTTATCGGTTTGGGTTACGTGTAGGCGGGGGCTTTATTGTCCCAATCAGGCAGCATCAATTTAATAATTTTAATGAATATAATCTTTTACACTCTATGTTATTATTATTGCATGCTGTTTTATGTACAACACTGAGGTGCAAATAGTATCTGCCACTATTTACAGGTGAAACTTGAATTTTTATTAATATGGTGCAAACGTTAATTTATTTCATTAATTCAACTTAAAAGGTGAAACTAATTTATTATATAGACTCATTACATGCAAAGTGAGATATTTCAAGCCTTTATTTGTTATAATTTTGATGATTATGGCTTAAAGCTTATGAAAACCTTTTCACAATATTCTAATTTTGAATTTGGGGTGTTCATAAACTGTAAGTCATAATCATCAAAATTATAACAAATAAAGGCTTGAAATATCTCACTTTGCATGTAATGAGTCTATATAATATATTAGTTTCACCTTTTAAAGGTTGGGTAGGTAAGAATTGTCTAAAGACCTTTTTTGCAAATGGGCTTAAACTGTCTTTATATACCAATACATAATTAAAATGTAAGTACTTTGAAAAAGAGAGTATAAAAATTTAGTGACTCTAGTATTTAATCTTCAAAAAACACAGCTCATTAATTCCTACCGGGACGAAACAAGTGATTGGCTTGCGCGACTGTCACTCTCCGTCGCCATGACTACCGCTGCTATTCATGGCTCTGCCCACGTGCGCGCAGTCGCGCACCCGTTTATAGGTGGGAGTGAATGTAATTAATGAGCTGTGTTTATTGAAGATTAAATACACTAGAGTCACTCAGTTTTTTAGGTAGCCATGTAATAAGCGGGATAATGTATAGCAAGGCGGTTGTTATAGCGAATACACCCCCTTCAGGCTCCGCTTCACGTCGGGATCCTGATCAGCCTGTCGGGGTTGTATAGCGAGGCTTTATAGCAACAGCTGCTGGTGGAACGGCAACGGCAGCCGAAGTAAACGGTTAACTGCCGTAGCTAACGAGTGCAACAATCACTAAGCAACAGTAAAGAGGACGGCATAGGCGATCATCTAATCATCAGACAAAATACAAAAAAATAAAGTGATTTTTTAAAGCAAGAGAAGGGTTGCTTTTGGCATTTAATGATATACAGAAACGATTACAATGCCACATAACCTAAAACATAACATTTACTTTCTTAATCTGTCACGTAGGCAGTGTTGGGGAAAGTTACCTTTAAAAGTAATGCATTACAATTGCGTTACTCCCTTAAAAAGTAACTAATTGCATTACTTAGTTACTTTTTTAGAAAATTAATGCGTTACGTTACTTTTGCATTACTTTTTTTTCCCACCTGGGCTGGGCTTGTTTTTTTATAAACACAAAAGTTCTATTTTTGGGCAAATGTAAAGACCCTTTCACACCGAAAGTGAAATAATAATCCTCAGGCTGAAGGACTTGTGTACAGTAGAGGAAAGCAAACCAGCAAACCTTTCTATCTATCTATAGTCATTTGTGCTTATTTAACTGAATCATCGAAGGTCAGAAGCAAGTACATTGGTCAATAAAGTGAGATTAAATGCATAAAAATGTATGTTTTATTTAACATATTTAGTTATTGGAGGTTTGTATAGTATTCTGATTCTGCATTTCACTGATTTTATTCATTTTGAGAAATATTGAATATTTTTTGTGCAAGTGAGATGAGTAAATGCTCATATTTAGTCTAGAACTACAATAAACATCATGTTCACACACGCACACACACACACACACACACACACACACACACACACACACACACACACACACACACACACACACACACACGTCTCAACATGAGGACAGGAGAGCTGTCAGTCAATAAATGGAAAAACAAAGTAACTTGCGTTACTTATTTGAAAAAGTAACTCAGATATTTTGTTGTACATTTTCAAAGTAATGCGTTACTTTACTAGTTACTTGAAAAAAGTAATCTGATTACGTAACTCAAGTTACTTGTAATGCATTTCCGCCAACACTGCGTAGTAGCGACTACGGCAAGGCAGCTGTTCTCCCGTAGTAGACGTTTACAGTAGAACGTCGCAAAGTATGCCTTTGCCGTTCTGCCTTACTTGAAATAGAACACTTCTTGTAACATTCTAAATGTCTTAACTGTCACTTTTGTGTTCCAAATGAGTCACTCATGAGGTTCCATTTCAGTTAGATGTAAGTGTTTAAAGGAAGCGTTGTGTGTTTGTGTCTCGCAGGCCGAGGCGTGGATCCGAGCGAAGCTACGAGACCTGCGGGACGGCGGGAACGTGCAGAAATGTCCTCTGACCGACTGGGAGGAAGTTTGCCAAACACTCCAGAGAGATTTGAAGGACTTTGAGAACACAGTCATACAACTCAACCAGGTGAGGACAAACTGTCTTCATTAGGACAGTAAGATTGATGAATCATCGCTCTAAACACGTCAGGTTTCAACAGGTTCCTCAGCCAAAATCAACAAAAAGAAGTTCTCCCTTTTGCAAATAAACGGCAAAACATTTACAAATTGTTATGGTAACAATCTTTTAATGCTGACCCATCAAAGCAATTTTTAACAGCTCAACTGTTACGAGAGCTGTAGAGCCTCAAAAAGCTTTTTGTGAGACATCCAAAATGACAAAAAAATATAATAATAATACAATTTCCCCCCCGAGCACAGCTAAATTCGTCCTACATTTTGAAATAGTACATTGCAAAGATTGAACCTCTCCTGACACACGTCCCTGGAGGGGTTGCAGAACCGAAACTCCTGTTAGTCCAAGAGAAGGGGAACGAGGACTTGGGTGGATTTCAAGTCGTCTGATTTGATTAAGCTGTTGTTTTTAGCGGACTGTAAATCATCAGAATGTTCTTTTGTAGCTCGTGTAATGCTGCTGAATGTTTGTGCAGATGGGAGAGCAATTAATGTGCAAGCTTAACCCGACCTCTGACCTGGTGAAGAAACAGCTGGGTCACATCCGCGACCAATGGAATGCGCTCAAACAGGCGGCAGCCAATCAAATCAAGGCGATGGGCGGAGCTAAGACTCTCCAGGAGTTTAACAAGAAGGTGGACCGTCTGGAGGCATGGATCAAAGAGAAGGTTAAAACACACCACTAGTTATACGAATTAACAAAGCCTTTAAATGGGATTGGTTTTGGATTTTGTCCTGAATCCGTAATCTCAGTGGTTTATATAGAGAACATGGAGGTGATTCTGTCTTAGTATAAATATATCACAGTTACAACCAAAAGAGACAAATATGAATTTAGATTTTGCATTAAAAAAATTAAGCCTATTTCTTGGCACATTTAGATTTTTCATTTTATTTTCATGACACATTATTTTCATGACACATTTTCATACACATTTTCGACTAAATTATTATGTATTGTACATACTTTTAATGCATATGGATTCTTTACTTTGGAGCTTTTTTTAAAATTCCTTTTATTTATTTTTAATTATGCTCATTAATGTAATACAGTAAAAAGCATACTGTAATAAAATGCCTTTTTAAATTAAAATTAGCATTATTTCCAGGCAGTACCAACAAATACTAACATGATGTACAAATATTTGTATTTTTCAAATTACATTAAAAAAAAAAAATTGTAACGAGAATTTTATTTTGATAAAATGTCATTTTTTTTACAAATATGTTCTTGTTCTTGACAGGTTTTGTGAGATTTACCAGCTAACTATTATTGAGTGAATGTGTAAAAAAGAGATTTTGGTTTAAATTTAATTCTACATTTATCATTTATTTTAATATTATTCAATATCATTCTAAGTTTCAGTACTGATCTTGTAAATGATAAAAAATAAAAAAATAAAGTTATAGTAACTTTAGAGAGAGTTACTATCAGTGTGGAAACAACAATGTAAAAACTTTATTTTAGTGAGCTAGAATTTTTAGAATAAAATTAAAATTATATCATATTTTACTATTTATTATGCTATGTTTTTTTTTTTTTTTTATGAAATGTATGGTTTTCAACACAACACAGAGCCATATACATTTTAAAGTACATTGAAATATGTGTTCCTTGTGTGATTCTCGTCCTATTTTTACAGTTTTTCTTCACTCATTAATCGTCTGCCTGCTTTTGCATCTGCGTCCAAGAATCCGAGGTGTTACTTAACAAGTCTGTTTTACATCTCACCATGGTAGCCAGGCTCATTTAGAGCAACAGCAGCCTCAGTATTCAAAGCAAACAATCACTGGGCTACAACAATTCAGGGCCGTAAAGCTTTTATATGTGTCAGCAGGAGCAGGAACAATCGCTGGCCAACATCCTTGGGGAAAACACTGACAAGATGCAGCTTACCAGGAAGATCCTGGATTTGAAACAGGTGCGTGATTCCAGACAGCAACCGCAGAAAGTGCTGCTAATCCTCAGCAGGCATCAATTATCGGTTCTGAAAAACAATTGGCTTTTTTGAGATAACATGTATGCTAGTGAGTGCTTCCGTTTACGCACATATAGGCCACTATTCATGGCTTACTCCCGTTTCACACATACTCCGTGTGCAGTGTGTATGCGCATGTGCATTTCTTTGTTGTTCCCGAAATTCAAAATTAGAATATTGTGAAAAGGTTTTCATAAGCTGGAAGACATAATCATCAAAATAACAAATAAAGGCTTGAAATATCTCACTTTGCATGTAATGAGTCTATATAATATATTAGTTTCACCTTTTAGGTCCCACTTTATATTAAGTGGCTTTAAGTACTATGTACTCACATCGAAAAAATAAGTACAATGTACTTATTGTGTTCAAGTTTTATTGTAAAACACTTTTGCTGCTATGAGGTGTGATACGGGTAAGGTTAGGGACAGGTGTGCTGGTATGGTTAATTTTAAGGGTGGGTTAAGGTGTAAGGGAAGGGTCAACAGTGTAATTACAAATGTAATTACATACATTAATTACAGCTGTAATTACATGCAGGTATTTTAAAAATATAAGTACTAGGTAAAAACATGTATGTACACAATAAGTCCATTGTATCAAATTATTAATTTCAATGTAAGTACATAGTACTTAAAGCCACTTAATATAAAGTGGGGTAGGCCTACTTATATTAAAATCGAAAACATTTTAAATTAAAACTTAAAATTGACAAAAACAGCACTCATACCTTTTTTTTTACATAATTTAAATCTTTATACAATAAAGCTTGCATGTCACAAATAACTTGTTTTTCTACCTCCACGAATGAGACGAGTGTCGTTCATTATGTGGCCTTTGATTAAGTAAATTTAAGTTTTCATTGCTTATACCCCCGGTCTTAAAGTAAAAAGATGACTGTGAAAAATACTAGTATTTAATTAAATGCATTTATGATGAAATTACAACGAAAAACAAAAAAAAATCTTACTCTTCTGATTATTTACTCACAGATTCACTAGCATCCTTCAAGACATTTGTACTCCTAAGGGTTGGGAATATTAGACCATTGCCAAACATGTGATTCAAGCACCTGGTCCAAATGTGGCTGGGTTAAATCTGAGATGATTAGAGCTCAGGAAATCTTGTGTGCTTAACTTTCTTTCAGGATGAGCAGCTCTATCATAATCTTCATGAGGAGATCAATCATATGGCCATCCGACTGGAAAAACAGGGAAAGACTGAAGGAAAGACCATCTCAACCCGCAGAAAACACATCAACAAAATGTTAGTGCGCATAATAATAATAATAATAATACATAAAAACATGATTACATCTTAAGAGTCATTTTTTGTACAAACTTTTTTAAATTAATTATTGTAATATATGGTTATTATATAAAAATATATGGTTATATATATATAAATTTAAAGGGCCTAAAACACACTTTATGTCACACCTGACTTATAGACTTTTTTTTTTTTACCAGCCATGAAACAGATTAATCCTTTTTAAAGTTAAAGAGTGATTGTTCTTTGTCTTTTGTTGTTTGATTAACATTAATGATAAGTAGGAATATTAGGCTGCTGTCACTTTAAGAGCTGCACGGACCCAATATACTGTTACACGTGCATTTTATTCCTCAACTGTTTACGTTCAGTTAAGACATAACTGACTGTGTTTACAAGGATATCAGGGCGTTTTGACAATTTTGTTTGAATATGTCTATTCGAGCGCAAGAAGAAGTGAAAGGGGTTTCTGGGCGAGTAACGAATTGCGTTCCCTTTCACGTCTTCTTGAGCTTGAATATTTAAACTGGCAAGGCTTTAACTTTCGTGACGATGCAACACTGTCAGCTGTTCCGAGCGTTGTTCAC
Source organism: Phoxinus dragarum (assembly GCA_033366665.1). Lineage (NCBI taxonomy): Eukaryota > Metazoa > Chordata > Actinopteri > Cypriniformes > Leuciscidae > Phoxinus > Phoxinus dragarum. Next base: position 133,914 of record JARPMJ010000204.1, on the reverse strand, counting down.
TTTTGTCCACATTTATGTTCTCACAGTTTTGCATTGTTAGAATTCATAATTTTTACTCGTATTTGGTGCGTAGCGAATCTTAATTTTAGGCCCTGTATATGTATGTTTGTATATATAAAAAGTTGAAAAGTATGAAAGTTATGTAGTCAAGAGCAATGAGTGATTGTTCTTTGACTTTTGTTGTTTAATTAACATTAATGACACAGACGGCAGCAGGAATATTAGGCTGCTGTCACTTTAAGAGCTAATGCACATATCCAATATACTGTTACTAGTCTATAGGCCAACTGGCGATTAGGGATTCAGATCAGTTCCAATTTGATTCGATTTCGATTCACAAGCTCTAAATTCATTCAATTTCGATTCTAAATGCAATTTCGTTTCCTGATTCGACTCAATGAATATAGATTTAATACAAATCCTATATTTATATAAAACATTTTTTTTTTTAACGGTGAACATAAGTTCACAAGTGGTTAATTAATAAAAAGAAATTAAGAGCCACAAACCTGTATATTAAACTGTTTTTTATTTTAGGTACACTTGGGGTACATTAAAACCCAACTTCAAATGCATACAATGAATAGACAGGATTTTGATGCAAGATGAAAAATTGATGCTGAAAATTGACAAGTCAGAACAGTCGCATGCCTTGAGCAATCAGGATCAGGTTATTTTATGTTTAAGATAAAACACACATAAAACCTCACAGCATGCTGTAACATGGAGGCTGCAAGGCTATAAACAGTGTAACTAATACTTGCTTTTGGGTGATAGATAAATAAATATGAAAAAAAAATAGATTTTTGGCCTTTTCACGTTTCATATACTCGCCAACACCGATTTTTCCTCGCATTTAGCGTTTGAATATGTATGTATGTATATATATAATTTTTTTCCTCATTATTATTTGTCGACTCCCTAGGTGGCTAAAGGCCCAATCGCACTTGAAAGAATATCATGAGAATCTTCAGCTTGCCCTCGAACTCTCATCCTTCTACCAGCAGGCAGATAATGTTGTCTGGTCCATCAATAACATGGTAATCATTTTCCTTCATATTTCCATATTTCAGTTCAAACCCCCACAGGAAGGCCATATTCTGACGTGTCCTTTGATATGAATATACACCCCACTGCTGCACTGAATGTTGAGGTGCTGATGTAATCCAATCATGTTATTTAAGGTTTTGCTCCTTTTTTATCTTTTCATCCAGAGAAAAAGCCTCTCTCCAAGCAATGGAGTGGAAAACGGCCGAGACGGGGAAATTCGGGACATTGCCAGTCAAATCATGGTGTGCAATCCAAAATTCATATCCCGTTATAGCTACAGGATAGCTATGCGTTAGTTCACTGTCCAACTGTCTGTCAAACAGCATCTTGACGCCCGTGTTTGTTTTGCTGTGTGGCTTCAGATGCTGGATGTGACCGTTTCCCAGTTATCCAACCTTCACCCGGCGCTGGCGGCCCGGGTCACACAGAAGCAGAGCGAGTTAAAAGACTGCTGGGCCGTCCTCCAGAAGACTCTCAGGTAACCCAAACCACCATAGTTATAAACCGCACAAACCCTATGGTGTCCTCTCGGGGGACACAAGCCATTCCCTCCTTAATGGGCAAACTGTTAGGCTTTCCACAGAGCCAAAGGCGCTTTCCACAATCCTGTTTTTGTTGTATTTGTATTCCCCTCCACCAACCGTGTGGTGCACAGCCAGGGAAAACGTTTCCAAATGAGAATTAGATGCATATAAAAATGCGTGCTTATTTTCATAATGTCAGCTATTACCAATCGGAATCCCCCCTTCCCGAATAACGTAAGGTTTTAAAATACTAAACACCAAAACAAGCCGTTTAACATCAAATTTTGTTGGAAATTTCTCTGTTTGTTTGTTTGTTGCAGTTTTGCAACTGAATCCAAGTTTGAGCTTTTATTGCTCCATCATCTAAGGCGTCCGTATTGATTTCATTGTCGTTTGAGGTCTAAAAAGTCTGCAATTCCTGCTCCCGAGCCCAGTTAGTCATAATAAATAATGTGCTTACTGTGGAAAGACTGCCATCTCCTCCTCATGCCTTCGGTTGAGGATGAAGTATGTTTATCCCTGTAATTAGAGGAATTTATTCCTTATATTAAAGTCATAAGAGTTTATTTGAGCAATGCAGATGTTTAATCAAGATTAATTCATGGCCAAAGTTACTAAAGGTTAAATAATACACAAGCAGCTCGTTCTGTTCGGTGAATGTAGTAAAAGTTCACAGGAACATTTCCATGGAAGCATAAGGGGAGCAATATTCAATTTGAAATGTAATATGCAAAATGACAATGCAATATGTAAAATGGCAATGCATTTCTGCATTTACATTTACATTACATTTGTGCAACGTTTGGTGCAAAATGAAAAATAAAATAAAATAATATAATTTATATTTGCCATTTCATACACTAGTTTTAATATGTAAATTATTTAAAATGTTGCAACATTCATTGCGGGATATTTAATGAAAATGCAATCGCAAGTGTCTTAACTGTAAATGCAATTAAGAAAAATAACATTTAAATTATAATTTTGCTAAAGATTTTGCTTGAACATGTTAAACATATCTAATCATTTCTATAATACATTTTAATTTTAATTTTGCAACTTACAAGGGTTCAAATATGTATTCAATTTACATATTAAACCTAGTGTATGAAATGGCAAATGTAAATGATATAATTCAATTTTCAACGTTTCACAAATGTAATGGAAAAATGTACATTTAAATACAGAATTGCCATTTTACATATTACATTTCAAATTGAATATTGCTCCCCTTATGCTTCCATACATTTCTGAGGGAAATTAATAAAGACTTATTTATACAAATATAAAAATATTCATATTATATTATGTTATACATGGATTAACCCTTAAATGCATGAATGTTTCGCCAATCATTATTACATAATTGTATTTTATATATTAAAACAACATTTTTTTATATATATATATATAAAATATATTTTCTTTTTATATATATAATTGTATCTATTATATATTTTTAATAAATAATAATGCTGTTTCATACTATTCATTCTTTATTAGTGGCGTTTTGCAAAGCCAAACACCATTCACAAGAAAGAACTAGTGTATATTAATATAATAATATAATATAATATAATATAATATAATATTACATAATATAATATAATTTGTGTATAATGTATGTATGTATACATGTGTGTGTTATCCTTCAAAAGTTTGGCTTTTCATGCTTTAAATCCCTTGAATCTGCTTATTCCCATGTGGGTATTTATTTTAAGACATGATGTAAAGTGTTTAGTCATCCGTCTTAGTGGCTTCGTTTTGAAAACATTTTGGAAGTTACAAATGCCAGATGTGTAATCGGCTATCATCGGTCGCTCACAGGCACTATATTAAATCTCCATAGAGTGACAGCAAATGAGAATCCACCGTCGACATAATTCGAGTCAGGGATGAAGCTTCTGTGTTCTTGGCTCGGGTCTCCAGCGCTGTTGGCAGCTCGGGTTTGATGGCTGAGTGTTTGTGTTTGTAGGAACGAAAAGGCAGCTCAACTACCCTCTTTAAGCCGGGACAGCAGTGACCCTGAAACCTCCAGCCCAGAGACGCCCGGCAGCGTGGGAACAGACACACACAGAATTATGGAAAGGAGGTTAAAGAGGAACAAAATCGTCTGAAGGGCTTTACGGTATGCAGTTATAATTGTTCAATTATGTTCACTTAGTTTCTTATGTTGCCTATTTTTTCTTCGCTTCCTTTTTTTTTTTTTTTTTTTACTCTTTCTTGACGAGCGGAAATACATAATTTTCACAAGCGTTTTCACATAGTGTCTCCCAAAACATGAAGCATCAAGCTATAGACGTTACACGATCGCAGGAGAGCGCTGCGGATTCATTGAGTTGATTTAGGATGAGTTAGAGCGTTTGTGGAAGTGACCTATATCACATGAACAATGTTGTTTATTATACGTATTCGTTCAGTCCACAGCTAATTAAAACTGTTTCCAAATAGTTTCTGTTTAGAGTCGTCATTTTACGCGGTTGACTGAGTGTTCAAAGCGAAACAAACAAACAAAACAAAACAAAACATTATTACAAGCTTACCGTTTTGAATCGAGCTGCGGCAAGCAGATCGTTTTGAACACTGGCTGCATGTACTTGCTCAAAAAATTATTTTCGATCATTTCTAACTCAAAAGTTACAGACTGCAGCTTTAACTAAAGTTAGTGCAAGTTGAAGTGCTAAAATTACTAAAACTGAAAAAAATAAAATAAGTTTTGTTAATAGAGCTGATCCTGTGCAGCAGTCGCTTGAGTTTCGATTGACCTCGAATGACCTCGGACACGTCGAGTCTGGCTCCTCTTTCAGACACACAAATACACTTAAATGCACTCACTTAAAAATGTTGGGTTAAAAACAACCCAACGAATAACCCAACTATGGGGTGGTACAGCACCTTCCCAACTGTGGGTTATTTTAACCCAACAGTTGAGTTAAATATGTATTTTTTTTATTTATGACCTTATTTTAATTAATAAAATACACTTTGTTTTCAAATACAGATAGTTTATTTGTATAAAACAATACATGTGTTTCAACAAATATATTTTTAAATTACAAACTACAAACTATACAAACTATATATAGTCTAGCATTTAATGTAAATATACATAATTGTGTACATAAATTCAAAATACACAAGTGTACATCCAACACACATAATAAATTCAAAACCTATGCAAAAATGTACAAATACATAAAATATATACATACAGCACACAAAAATTAAAAATGAACACACTTCCACACTGAATATGATAAAAACTTGCGAATTCTCTTTGTCCCCCAAGCATCAAGTCAAATCAAGGCTATTTAACCCAACAGTCGGGTTATTTCTAGAAATTACCCACCAATTTTATAAACGACCCAATATTTTTGGAAAATAACCCAACACATTGACCCAATATGTGCAACCCATCGGTTGGGTTAAATAAATAACCCAACGTTTTTTACTGTGCAGTCATTTAACTAGCAAAATGTGAGGCTCCTCTTTTCCTGCTTGTCGGTTTGGATGGGATGCAAATGAGTCAGTGTCTGTCATTTATTTTATGACATCCTCTCTATCTAACAAAGTCCCGTTGTCTGTGAGACACCACATTCAGGAAAAGCCTTTCAAGGTGCTATTGACACTGGCACGACGCATCTAGACGTTTCCATGAAGGATGACGCGCTGTGATTGTGCTGCGAGGGCGGAAACCGGCCGCCAGGACAAACGGCATTCCCTCTCAAAACTCACAAATCTACAAGTTTTCATATCCGCTGACATTATGGCTGAAATAACATCTTTTGGATGTAAATAGAGGAAAACACTCATTGCATGAATAAAATAGCAACTTTAAACCATTTGTTTTATCACAGGCCATTAGCGCTGAAGAAGAGCTTCAGTGTGTGCAGTAGTGGGATTATCTTGGATGCTTTTCCTTTCTTTAGTATTTTTCGGGTCAGTAAGATTTTTAAAAAAAAAGAAATTAATACTTTATTATTCAGCAAGGCTGCATTAAATTGATGAAAAGTGACAGTAGAGACATTTATAATGTTACAAAAGATAAAATAAACACAGAATTTCTATTCACAGAATCCTGAAAAAATAGAATATAAAAATATATATAAAAAATAGAATGTTTCTTAAGCAGTAAATCAGCATATTAGAATAATATCTGAAGGACCATGTGATGATATGTGTATATATAAAAACTCTTTTGAAGAATACCATATTACTACCATGGTAAATTTCCAAATAACTGGAGTATTTTATATGCATTTAACAATTAAAACTAGTCAAAAATTAAGCTGGTGAAATATATACTAAATACTCTTACAAAAACATAATTTGGTTGTACCATGTACAGTAATGGTATCAAATGATAATGCTGTAAAGAAATATTTTCATGATTTGTTATCACAACTTTTTATCTCTTTGTCAAATCAACTTCGATAACTAATGTGTGAAGATAACACACTATTTTGTGTTTCTGTTTTTTAAACCATTCTTCTTCATTGTATTAACTCAAATTTTTAATTACAACGAACTCAAAATTTTAAGGCAACATGGTACAACTTGATTTTTTAAGTTAAACCAACTTTTTTTTTTTACAGTGTATTTTAAAATTGACTGTGGTACTGAAATGTCCAAAACACCCATATTTGACATGCAGATTTTGTTTTTTCCCACTATTTCATGTATGTACTTAAAACTGATACTGGCAAAAATGAAGAGTAATTTCCAGTACAACATGACCCGTTTCGTCCAGTTGCACCATATTGTCTCTAGCTTTGTTTTTTGACTAGTTTAAATTGTTAGATCCCAACATAAGCACTGCGTCAGGTGGTTGTCTGGCTTTGGTTTCATTGGCACAATGCTGGTGACGTTCTGTGCTTGAAACAATGGCCACTTGTGTCAGTGCTGGTCCAGAGGTTACCTGGGTGTATCGTGTACGGGAGCCACACTCATTACTCTTTATGGAGACTTTTACTGGGAAGACGCAAATCCCCAAAACTAGCGAGATGCCAGATGGCAACCACCGGTCTGAATGCTTCTAACCGAACCGCTCTCAAAAACACACAAATGCTTGAGTAATACACTGCAAGTGTCCCGTGATGCATGCTTAACTTTCTCAGTAAGATTCTCTTCAAACTGTTGTTTTGTCAGGACTGCAGTTGAAAAATATTTTCATGATTTGTTATCCCAACTTTTGTCAAATCAACTTCGATAACTAATGTGTGAAGATAACTTACTATTTTGAGTTTCTGTTTATTAAACCATTCTTCTTCATTGTATTAACTCAAAATTTTAATTACAACGAACTCAAATTTTTAAGGCAACAAGGTAACTTGCTTTTTTAAGTTAAACCCCAAAAAATTTTTTACAGTGCAGTTTGTGCTACTGTAATCGAGCCTTAGAAAATTATTCAGCGGCTTAAATCAGCTTAATGTTTTACTGACTGGTCTTTTCTGCTTTAACCATATAAAGCTGACTGGATCATATTTGATATGTGAATTTCTAAAGCCTCTGAATGATCAACATGATCAAATCTTGCTGAAAAAACCTGTCGCACACAATCTACTGTCGTCTGATTGATTAAGTTTAGACTCTTTTAGCAAGTAAAAGCCTTTATAATAGTGCAAGCGTTCACCTTTAGCTAGTTCTTCACGGGTCTTTTGCTGGGGAATCTTGATTTTTATAAAGTAAATGTAAGAATAACTTGGTCATATTTTAAGATGAACACTTACTGGACTGACGCAACTTAGCTTTACTTGATTAAAATAATGTTTAAATGTGTCTTTTGAGGAAGGTTTATTTGTCCATCTCTCAATCATCATTGCATTATATGTTTTAAAACTACAGTTTTGATCATAAATCTAAGCATTTAAATATCATCTTACTAAGACATTATTGGCAGATATAGAGTGACGACTGATATTTATATGACTTTTATCTGCTGTAATAATACTATAATAGTATCTGCTATACTGTTATAAAATTGTACAGATTGACAAGCTATCGGAATTTCATCTTCATTTTTGTCCGTATAAATATCAACAATAGCATATTTTTGCTCAGTTTAGCCCATACAGAAAAAAGTATATATTTCAGAATATTTTCAGAATATATTTTGGAAATATATTTTTTAAATATATGCAAATATTAGAAATTGGCCCAATAAATATATTTTAGTTAAATATATGTAAATATATATTTAATTTTTTTGAAAATATATTTTAGTTAAATATGTGAATATATTTATGTCAATATATTTACTAACAAGATATGTTCATATATGTTTTAACTTTTGCAAATTATTCTATCTATTGTTCTAAGTGTACTTCACTGTTGGTTGATATCAAAATACATTTTCGACCCTTCTTTAGCAAGCTAAACATTTTTATGACCAAATATTTTGTCATATATTTTACATTACATGTTATAAATGTAAATATATTTTACACTTAACACCATATTTTTTGTTATATTTCAGAATATATTTAAAAAAATTATAAATATAAGTGAACAACAATGCAAATATATTTAAATGTATTTGGAATATATGGCACATATTTTTTTGACACAATTTTTTTTTTCTGTATGGGAGGCCTCTGAATAAAACTGAGGTGTTTTTCCTCTACATATATACTTACTATAACATACAAAAGCCTAATGCATCTACAAATGTGATTCTCAACTAAAAACACATATGCAAACTTCTCCGAGCATTATTTCATGTCAGGCTTTACAGGGTTAAGCTACATGACCAAAACTAACATTGGTTAGTTTAATCTGTTTTTTTCTTCAGTTCTAGCATGTTTTAAATTTACATTTGTACACGTTATGAGGCACAGCATCTCTCCGCTGGTGAGTATGTATAGCCAAGCTTGTTGTTCAGTGACGTGAGGTAAATATGATGAAGAGGCCTGTATTTCTGACTACGTCTCCCAGATGCCACGACTCGAGAGCAATTGGCTGACATCACTGCGCAACTTTACACTGAAACGGAGGTCTTGAAAGATAGAGCGAGAGAGCTGCTGAAATACGAGCGCAAACACAAGCTCTAATTGGTATCAGCGCTGGGAACGGGCAGAGAAAGCCATTGAAGAGCTGTCTGTGGACGTAATGCACCATTCCTCACGTTTGGTCATGGAGGAAAGGTGCTGGAGTTTACGCAAAAGCCTGGATTGATCGGAAGTGAGGAGACGTCTGTAATGGTTATACAGAATGTAATTACACCACGCTTGTTACTCAAACGCTTCACGCTCGCCAATAGCATGATAACGTGCCGTTGTGCGATTTAAACTGGAGGCTTCCACTCTTTGAGTGGCGTGTTTATAAATGCTATTAAGCCTTGTAAATTTGCGGCGCCCTCCAAATGGCACTTTCTCAGGCGACTGTTTCTTTCTTCTCTCTGGCATCATGTGTTGCTCTCTCCCAAACTCTGACTCATTCATCCTGAGCTCATAATCACAGAAAGCCCGGCTCGGATTCATAAACGGGCCTATGGTGTGCCGTGCATTAAAACTCATTTTATCTAGGTAAAAGCACTGCTTTAAAAAAACTTAAGTGTTCATAGCATTTTTTTTGTTTTTTGTTTTTGTCTTCTATTTGCATTAGAAATTCCTACTGGATTGAATCTGGGGCTTTGGGTTTCATCCCCAGTCAACTTACTTTCTTGCACAACACAAAATGAGACATCAATCTCCAAAAATGACCAATAAAAGCATCATGAAAGCTAGTAGTCCACACAACTCATGCTCTGTCTTATGCTAAGTCATATTAAGCCATTGAAATTGTAATCATTCAAACAGGTTGAAATTGAAATCATTATACACTGAAAGTCTTGATCTCATTTGCATTCAAATAAGGCACATCACACCAGGTTTTATGTCAGTTAAGCCAAATATCATTGGTTTTTGCATATATAACCTAATGTTATGTGCCAAATTGGAATATGTTAGAGCTTATGCTACTTTATGGTGCTTTTTATCATCTGTCCCCATTTACCTTCATTGTAAAGAACAAGATCAAGATTCAGTCTCATTTTGTGTTTCGTGAAAGAAAGAAATAGTAAAACTGGTTTGCAATGAAATCACAGAATTTATATTTTTAGGTAAACTTTTGCTTTAACTAGTGTTCAAAAGTTTGGGGTCGGTAAGACCCTATCTATCTATCTATCTATCTATCTATCTATCTATCTATCTATCTATCTATCTATCTATCTATCTATCTATCTATCTATCTATCTATCTCTATCTGTGTCTATCTATCTATCTATCTATCTATCTATCTATCTATCTATCTATCTGTCTCTATCTGTGTCTATCTATCTATCTATCTATCTATCTATCTATCTATCTATCTATCTATCTATCTATCTATCTATCTGTCTCTATCTGTGTCTATCTATCTATCTATCTATCTATCTATCTATCTATCTATCTATCTATCTATCTATCTATCTATCTATCTGTGTCTCTATCTATCTGTGTCTCTATCTATCTATCTATCTATCTATCTATCTATCTATCTATCTATCTATCTATCTATCTATCTATCTGTGTCTCTATCTATCTATCTATCTATCTATCTATCTATCTGTCTCTATCTATCTATCTATCTATCTATCTATCTATCTATCTATCTATCTATCTATCTATCTGTGTCTCTATCTATCTATCTATCTATCTATCTATCTATCTGTCTCTATCTGTGTCTCTATCTATCTATCTATCTATCTATCTATCTATCTATCTATCTATCTATCTATCTATCTATCTATCTACCTGTGTCTCTATCTATCTATCTATCTATCTATCTATCTATCTATCTATCTATCTATCTATCTATCTATCTATCTATCTATCTATCTATCTATCTATCTATCTATCTATCTATCTATCTATCTGTGTCTCTATCTATCTATCTATCTATCTATCTATCTATCTATCTATCTATCTATCTAATCTATCTATCTATCTATCTATCTGTGTCTCTATCTATCTATCTATCTATCTATCTATCTATCTATCTATCTATCTGTCTCTATCTATCTATCTATCTATCTATCTATCTATCTATCTGTGTCTCTATCTATCTGTATCTATCTATCTATCTATCTATCTATCTATCTATCTATCTATCTATCTATCTATCTATCTATCTATCTATCTATCTGTGTCTCTATCTATCTGTATCTATCTATCTATCTATCTATCTATCTATCTATCTATCTATCTATCTATCTATCTATCTATCTATCTATCTATCTATCTATCTATCTATCTGTGTCTCTATCTATCTATCTATCTATCTCTCCATTTATCAATCTATCTATCTATCTCAAACTGAAATCCTTGAAACTTCAAGCTTTTAAAACTACTTCAAACTTTCTGGCTACAGGCTTTCTCAAGCCAACTTATAGTTTATCTACAAACTTTTTTCATCCAGCTACACTTTAAATAACGGTTTCTATTTGAATATATTGCCAAATGTAATTTATTCCTGTGATGCAAAGCTACATTTTCATGTTCTGATCATTAGAGTATCGTGTTGTTCATTGTTAATGTAATGTGCAGAAAAAGCAGCGGTGAGATTCTACTCAAGACATGATGGCGAATGAGAGGATAATTATTTTCCCGTCTTGGCGACGCTGAGCCTGTTTAACAGCTGCTTACTGTAACTTTCCAGAAAAAAAGTATTCCCTCTCTTTCTGGGATTACATCCACACTGTCCGCACCTCCAACCGCACAAACTCAGGTTATCCCGCCAACCACGCAGTCCAGTGACGCCTCGATCTCACGGCGGACCACCGTGTGTTTTACACAATCACACAGATCCGCTGTAGCTGTTTAACACATCAGTGTGTGCTAGATCAACATGCATTGTGTTTTCCTTCACAGGGAGTTTGGGTTCTTGCCACGGTCGCATTGGCTTGGGTTTAAAAAGACACGCTGCTTTATCTAATTCGTTTCATAATTGACACATTTTTCAACATCATCACTGAACTGACTTGAGCAATGACACTATTGTCTTCTGTAGATCTGAATTGAACTTGTTTCATAATTTATTGCACAGTTATTGAACTATTTTCTTGCTTTACAGCAGAATTTGAAATTTGAATTTTGGAATTTGTCTTATATTTAAAGTTTGCATCATTGATTCTGTTATTTTTTCCTGTTTATTGCTGTGAAGCTGCTTTAAAACAGCCTGTATTGCCACCGTTTGCCATTATATATTTAAAACAATAATATCATTAGTAAAAAACTAAAGTAATATTGTCAAACTATCACTTGAAAGCTTACAAACTCTAGTTTTCATGTTTGGTGACTGATTATCAAAATAAATCACTGAGGAGCAGTAATATATTAATTTGCATCAAGAATATTTTTATATTAATAAGGCGTGTTCTGACCTTTATTTTGAAATAGTGATGAACATGAAAAATCATGAAAGATTGGTATAGTAACCTCTTTTTAAAAGAGGTTAAAAGTAAAAAAGTAACCCTTTTTTTTGGAGAAAATGTTTCACAAATATATAAAGAAAAAAGATAGATTCTCCATTTGAGATGCGGTGGCGAGCTATAATGCACACACGTGTTCTTTCCTCATGTCTTCTACGTGTTTGTCAGAGGTTGAATTCAAATCATATACTGCCAAACTGCCAATACTACTTCTGAATAGGATGTTTACTTATAAATTGTATGAAAATTATGGAAATATAAGGTTTGGATCACTCAAACCATATATGGAAAAGGGAGGCGCCCTTATATGGGCAGTAATGGAGCTCGGATGTCAACTAGTGACAAAGTTTGGTACTGCACCCAAACTAAATCTTTCTGAAAGCTAATTTTTTGAGATATCAACCTCAAATTTGTAACACAACTTGTTTAGATTTCTGGCTAAGATTTTTTTTTTGCAATTTTAGAGGCAAACATTTTGTAAAATATATATTTTATGTAAATTATATTTAAAAAAAACTTCTATAACTCTTTTGTTGTTCTATTTCACTACACAACAATACATACTTCTAAAATTTTAAAATCTAAAATTTTAAAGTGTCTTCTTTAAACAAGCCCAACCGTAGGTCTACATTCCAAAGCATTCTTACATTTACATTACATTTACATTTATTCATTTAGCTGACGCTTTTATCCAAAGCGACTTTCAAATGAGAGCAATAGAAGCAATTAAACTAACAGTAGGACAGCAGTATGTTACTACCATTTATGTTTGAATAGTGCATTTCATGTCTATGCAAAAAAAAAAAAAACTGTGACAGACAGTTAAGGGCACTATATAAATCAAGCTGACTTGACTTCACAGGGTGTGAGAGACGACGAGCGCTTCGGGAAGCCTTCAGACGGCATGGAGATCCCGGGACGGGCCTGTGCCAGCGATATCATGCTCAAACTGCACACAGCCACTGAAAGGTGACATTTAGCACTGGGTTTTTCTCTTCGGAACATTTCTGCACTCATGCAAATTAGAGAAGCGTGTTAAATAGAGGTCCTGTGTTTGACTTTACAGCGGGAACGCGCCGAGGCCCGAGTCCATCGGCCACCCACCGCTCCACACGCAACTCCAGAAGTTCACCGTTTCTGCAGACAAGGTGTCCATTTATTACTGTACCATTACACAATCCTTACACACTCGTGTATGCTTCGAAAACACCAACTGTGTCCAGTCGGACAGAACAGGGAAGCGCTTCCAGCCGACATCAGCAATCCTCCTTTTACTGCGGTTTAACTGAGAGTTTGGATTCCACCTAAATAAACTCGTGAAACGTTGATGGATGGGTTTTTGCTAATTGGTTGAGGATTGTGTGTGTGTCGGTCTCCGCGAGTGTATGTGACTTCCAGGAATTGTTCTGGCTTGAAGACCCAGTCAGCGGGTTCTGAACCCAGTAGCCAGCGGTTCAGAGGTCAGCCAGGTCTAAATATGGATTTCTTCTCTCTTTCTGTTGGAAATAATATATCTTCCTATTTTTCCATGGAATGTGACGCCTCGGTCCTAGTGAGCTGAACCAGTCAGGCTGAAGCACAGGTGTGCTCTTGGCTATATGGTGGATGAATCAAGCATGAAATTCATCCATATTATGAACTAAAAATAATATTAATTATAAATCAGACTGTTAAATAATATGAATGTTTTATATATCATTTAAAAAAATATTATACTGATAAATGTAATGAAATCAATATAATTATCACATTTAATGTTTATTAATAATGATTAATAATGATAAAAGTTATTATTATTAAAATACTTTAATTTAATATTATTATTTTATTCATATTAATTAGAAATCAGACTTTTTAAAGTTAATTTTATATATACATATAACATTTATTTTAAAGTACAAAAATATTATAAAACTTCTATTATACTGAAAAATAAATGAATTAGAAATGTCACTTAGAAATGAGACTTAATTAAATACATTATTTATTCATGAATGTAAATTATATTAAATTCATATTATATATATATATAATTAAAAGTAACAATATAAATTTTTTATTTTACTGATAAATATGATAAAAATAAATATTATTAGCAATTGTAATGCTTAAGTCATTAATCATAATGAAAATAAATGAGAAAAATCAATTACAAATTGATAATTAATTTTAAAGTTAATTAAATTATTTAATTCTTATTCAAATTAAAACTATACTTAGTTTGATATTATTATTGCTATTATAATGATTATAAATTAGAATAAATTTAGTTTAGAAGAAATATAATTAGAATTAGTTATTAGAAAATCTTAAAGTAGTACATTTAAAAATAGTTGTTCTAGTGGTAAATAACATGCGGTGTCTTATGAATATTAGAGTATTGTGTTGTTAGCTTAGCAACATGCTAATGTAAAACTTGGAATCATTGAATCAATCAAGTTGCGTTTTCACTTTATGTGAGGAAGACTGTGTATAGGGAGTAGGCAGCTATCAGTCGGCGCGTTTCCATTACAGATTTTCGCAAAACTTTAGTGTTTTTTCTACTAAATGTTGACAAAAAACTATTGTGAAATGACGGCGTTTCCATTAACCGATGTTATGCGACTAAAACTTAATTTTTTCCTCTCACAATAATCATTCCAGAAATCATGGCAACGGATGTTTGTGGGTTTAGGCCTATGTATATCTCAGCCACCGCACTGGCCATTATTATTAATGAAAGGAGACGTGTGTGTGTGTGTGTGTGTGTGTTATCCAATCATCAATGTCAAGGAGAGACTCTTATACTGTGAGCGGCTCATATGAGGAGTTTCTGTGTTTCTCCTCAGTTCTGCTTCGAGGTCTTGATTGTGGCGTTTATTTGAGGTTCAGAATCCAGTATTCCTGTAATTATTTTGTCTTTTATGAATTTAATAAAGAACTCTGTCTCGTCTTCTGTCCAAACACACCGCGTCATCTACGTCAGGTGACTGTAAATGCGCAAAAACTGTTTCCATTGCAGGTTTGCCAAATAATATTTATTTTTCGAATTTCCTGAAAAACCTCCTCATGCGAGCGTAAAAACTTTTTTGCGATAAATGGGAGTTTTTGCGAAATTGACGTGTTTCCATTGAGCGTATTTGAAATTTAATTTGCGCAATTTGAAGGGTAATGGAAGCTAGTGTTATGTGTTCATATTCTCTCTGTGTTTTCCACAGACTCTCTCCTGGCTCAAAGACAGCGTTGCGATGGCCACTCAGATGTGCAGTTTGGTCGGAGCCGAACGGTTTTGACGCAGCCAAGAGACGTCAGGCTTCACTGGAGCAAGAGATCCTGTCCAACAGAGCCAGAATAGAGCTGGTCAAGAAGGTGAGCGCAGCTGGCAGAGTGTGTGTGACCGCGCTGATCATGGGCCAATCGTGAAAATAATAGCTTTTATCGGCCAACACCTATTATAGGCATAGGTATCGGAATCAACTTTTTCATAGGGCTAGATTGACTATATAGCATGATTTCATTTTCATTTATTTATAAAGCACAAATAAACACAACAAGAGTTGACCACTGTGCTGTACAAAGAAAAAAACTGTAATAATAAATCACTAAATTTGAGTTAAAATAAGACCAATAGTCAAAGATAAGACTAACTTATTTATTTTACATGATTTAAACTCATGTACGGAAGATGCAGACCTCACAGATAAAGGAAGATTATTCCATATCCACTGAAAACACACTCACCGCTCATCTTCAATCTTACTGACTTGAGACATGAGGAGATGATTACTGGTGAGTGTTTGTCTCCTCCAGGAGGGTCACAGTCTGGTGAGGGCTCAGCATCCGGGCAGCGTCAAGATCCAGGAGTTTCTGAGTCAGCTGGAGGTCCTGTGGGACGAGCTGAAGAGGAGACATGAGAGGAACGGACTGGTCCTGAAGGTCTCAGAGGAACTCAACTGCAGGGTACACATATCTAGTGTTTCTTTGAATGTTTGGAATGACATGCCTTCTGGTTTCGAACGTATTCTGAGCTCAATATGACATTAACTTTGTTTAGCATGCAAGAAATGCCCAGAGAAACTACTACATTTGCTGAAATACACTGTATACAAGTAGAGCACACGGTGTGGGGTATTGTATCATGCAATGCCTACAACAACATTGAGAATCATGATCAATCATGATTACTCTTTTTTGTTGTTGTTGTTGATTGCAAAAGTTGATTGTCAAAAGTTACAATGTTTACAAAACTGAAATATAAAAGCAAAAACACTGTATAAATGTGCAAGATGAATTAACTACGCAACATACGGTCATGTGACAAAAATGTAACACTACTGTTTGAAATATTGATCATTGCATTTTGCATACTGTTTCTAAAAATAGTATATTTTATATATTTTATATTCGGTTCTGCATAAAGAAAATTAAGCCTATTTTTAATGCCATCAAGATTTTTAAAAGCGTTTAATATTGTGTATGTATTTATTTATTTATTTAAATGATTTATTTAATTTATGCTGATAAACTTAAAAAATCTAAATAAAAACAATTGTATTGCTATTATTGTCACAGTTAATATTGTAATATTTACTTAATTACAGTTATGATAATGTAATGGGAATTACAAAATAAAATGAAAATGAAACAAAAATAAAATGTCTAGATGCATTTACAGTAATAAGATTTTTGTGGAAAATTGTTTTTGTCTTGAAAATAATGTCACAATGCAAAAGTTTTTTACATATAACACAAATAACATACATTGTCAGGCAAATATGTATACATGCAAAAGTGTACTGAAAAAGAAAGGGGCAAAAATGTTAAAAATTAAAAAATGTATTTAATTAAATAAAAAATTTAAAACACTCATATTTGTATGATTTTTATCTTTTGGACTCATTATTTCATTATATATTCTACATACACAAACACAAATAAATTGTTAATAAAAAAGTAACATGAAAGGGGCAAAAAATTAAGTTAATAATAACATAATTAAAATAAAAACTTTCATTGGACTGTCAAAAGATATCTTACACACAAAATTATTAAAACAGAAGTATAAAAATATAGTCTATATTTAGAATATAGTAAAAAAAAATAGCCTATACAAAATGATAAAATAACTAAATAAATCAAAATTATATTAAAAACATAAGGACACATTTGTATCCTTTGGACTCATTATTTCATCTGACTCTCAAAAGATATTCTACATACACACACACACACACACACACACACACACACACACACACACACACACACACACACACACACACACACACACACACACACAATATTGAAAATGCAAAATAACCATATTTTGGCAAATGTATGCAGTATGTATATCCCTACATTGTGCAGTATAAAGTCCTGTGTAGAATATTGTATCCCACAATGCAATATAGCAAATTTCAAATTATAAAAGAAAGTGTGCTCTGCCTCATGAGTGTATTTGTGCATTGCAACAAATATTTACAGTATTTAAAAAAAGCAGCTTTGTGTTTAATTGGTAATTGTAAATTGTAAAGTGAACTCATGCATTTTCTGTAAAGCTGCTTTGAAATAATGTGTATTGTGAAAGCGCTATACAAATAAATGTGAATTGAATTGAAATTAATTGTTGGTTGTGTTTGTCAGGTGGTGCGGATGCTGCAGGCGTTGGCCAGTCTGGAGGCCTGGTTAGAGGCGGTGGAGTTGTCCATCACACAGGCGTCTCTGGCTGGAGACCCCGAGTCTGTGAGCGTGGCAGAGCAAGAGAGCTGTGAGCTGGAGCAGGAGCTGGAGGCTCGAGGACTGGAGCTACAGAAGCTCAGACATGAAGTAGATCATCTGAGCAAACAGAGGCATCTTCACACTCAGCTGCTTCCAGCTCGACTGAGGGACGTGGAGAAGAAGTATGTGCTGTCAGTTCAGATGCTGGAAATTATGTCCATTCTGTCCATTTTAGCATAAAATTCAAACAATAAATGGCATTTTGACGCTTTAAATGTGTAGCGTCAGATCGCTGTAGCGCCTCAGTTAATTAACATTTAACTGTTAAAGGCACACTATGCAAGATTTGTACCTAATATAACAGCTTCAAAGTCATTTCGATGGTAAACGAACTTGTAGTCATCACGATAGTAAAGCGGGGGAGCGGGGGGGGGTGCAGAGACGGCTCTGCATGAGTGGTATTTACGACAGTAACGTTAAATACATGTACTCTACAGCTACTCTAGGGGGCGCTGTTTGACAAAAACTGAAACTGCATAGTATGCCTTTAACTGTTGTGTTTAACTCAATTCACTTTTCTTTCTTTTTTTCTGTTATTGTTTCTGTTGGAATGCGAAATGCAACTGCAACCGCTCATTTCTTGTACTGGGCAAATGTCTATTGTCCATTTATTATGTATGTACTGTTTGTTCTTTACTGTTATTGTGAAGTGTCCTTGAGCTTCGGAAAGGCACTATATATATTAAACATTATTATTATTATTATTATTAGTTCAAGCGGCAGCGCAAGTCTTTTCTTTAACTTTCATACAAGTTATATATCAAAAAAACATGCATGAACATCAGTATTTCTTTCAGGTTCAGCAGTGTGCAAATGGCACTGACCCAACAGAGCTCAGAGCTGAAGGACACGCGGATGCTCACCGAGTTCCTAGAGAAGGTGGAGCTTGAGGAAAGTCACTACAGCACAGTGGGACAGGTTCGAATTTTTCCCAGTTCACTCACTTGTGCATGTGGCAGATGCTTTTATCCAAAGCGACTTATATTAAAAGGTGTACATTTGATCAGGTCATGCATATCCTGGGAATCAAACCCATGATCTTGTCGTTGAATATAAATGTTGTAAAAATACATCGGCCACCATATCAGTATCGGCCGGTAAATGTTAATTTTTAATGTTATTGTTATCGGCCCAATAAAAAAAAAAATTTGCCCAATATATTTAAGCCGATAAATAATGTATTATTTCCTTTAGCTGAGACACTTCAGATGTTCGCCATGATGGATTTGAATTGTTTGAAATATGATTGGAATGGCTTAAAAAAAATTGCAACGTGCAGCGTAATTCTGTCTTATAAGCTACGTAAAATTATGTTTCATACTATGTATAAGTATCATTATAATTGTAATTAGGCTCTCAAAAATTCAAATATAAAAACTTGGATTTAGATCAATCAGCCAATACATCGGTTATCGACATTCAAATATAAAGAATTATTGACATTCAAATATAAAGAATATAAAGAATTTTCGGTTATCGGTATCGCCCAATCAGCCAATACATCGGTTATCGACATTCAAATATAAAGAATTATCAGTTATCGGTATCGCCCAAAATTTTTACTATCGGTGCATAACTAGTTTATTATTATAATAATTTATAATAATATTATAAATATAAGTATATGATTAGAATGGCATGGTCGACCAATCAGAATCGGGAATTCCAGAGAGGCGCATAATAACGTGAGACTCATGTTAGTCTATTCTTTTGGTTTGATTTCCTAGCTGTTCTAGTCTTATTCTTTTTTTGTGCTGTTTTCCTGCAGCCGCTGTGCAGTGAACTGGACTCTGGACCGTCTCTTCTGGGTTTACAGGGGAACGAACACGACCAGCCCCTGATGGAAGCCATCGGAAACCCTGTAAAGGAACTCCGAGAAGCTGTGGAGATGCTCAATGATACGGCTCGAGAGCGGGGCCGTTCGCAGTCACATGACCAGAGCATCCAGGAACTGCTCACCAGGGTGTGTAGAATCGGAAATTAATTATATCAGATCAACTTTTTAATCTTTGTGTTAAGGCAGACCTGGCAAGGAAGCATTTTGCATAAGCATAAGCGTTTGTTATTTCCGGTACTATTCATCTCCTCCTCGTTTCCCAGCATGCCATGGTGTGTGTGCGCGTGGAGCAGTGTGTGCAGCGCTGTGCTGAACTGGCCATAGATGTGCTAGAGATGGAGAGTGAGATGGCTGTGAGGTGTGAGCCGGATCGATGTGGTCTGGATGTCCTGCAGGAGTATCAGGACCAGCTGGAGGTACGGCGACTCTGGACATTGCTAATGGACTCACAGAGAAACATGTTTAGAGTGAATCTCACAAAACCTGTCAAGAACATGCCTTATGACAGTTAAGCACAGTTTCGCCTCATATTCTTTTTTGCTGTAATCCAAAAAAACAAAAAACAAATTGATTCTGCCATAATTTATCATTTTTTCTAAATGCAAAATAATACTATAAAGTTGAATAAAAAAAATTAAAAAAGTTTTATTTAAAGTCCCCTGAAATCAATTATTTTATCCCTTAAAACTCATCTTTAATCACCAAAATACCATATTTCCCGGTAAGCGTTTTTTCCTTGAAAAAATGGCTTAAAATAGCTTGAATCTAACTCGACACCCTTGCCTCATTTAGTATATGTGGTTCCATGAATATGCAAATAAACCCGCCTCCACTCACTCAGCTCAGAGATCCACTGGTTGACGATCACACGTTGATCTGATTGGTTACAAGGTAGTGTGTGACGTCAGAAACACCAGCGATTTCAAACCGTGTTTTTGAGACTGTCTTTGGTTCACTGCAGTTTTAAGCAGAAAATACTCAGCAATGCTGTCGACTTATGAACTTACACATGGTTTGTCTCTTAAAGCAGATTAAAAACACCACATAGACACATAAACAACATTAAAAACTTGATTTCCACCACAGGGGGACGTTAAATAAAAAATACTTTTATACAGCTATTTTTTTCACTTAATTGTCATGAAAATAATCACAAATATATTTTAGATTTATTATTTTTTATTATTATTATTATCACAATGGAATTGAGTTGAAATGTTATTATGTGAGACAAAAGAGACTACGGGGTGATATGAGACATGAAACTTGCATAGAGTTGTAGGAAAATAATATAGTTTAGTATCATCATACACAAATATAAATGATATCATTTGAAAAATAATATTAATATTATTACATCACAATGGAAAAAAAAAGGTCTTAAAAATAGAGCTGTTTTATTCATGCATATTTTTGTGGTGAAATGTGACCTGAATTATGTCTTCATGAGATTCAGCTTTTTGTGGGGCTGTTTAGTTTTCAACAAAAGTCATTCCTGACAGCAACCAAGAGTTTCTGCACAACAATAACACATCCAAAGCACTTACTAGCGAACACACTCTTGAGAACAGGAAGCATCTTGTTTGCCGGCACTCGGTGACCTCGCAGTGTGTTGATCTGATGGAAATGGCTTTCTCCCTTTTGTTTTAGCACATTGTTTCTAGAATCTGTTTCCTGTTGTGGTTGAAGTTTGACATGCACTGAGGCTCAGCCAGACCCTTGTGTCGTTCAATAGATGTTAATGAAGTCAGCGAGCCCACACATGACTTTATTATCCACACAGGACTCCATTGTGTGAGAGTTTTTTTTGGCATTTATGATGTGTATGTGTCAGTGGATTCATTTGTGACTGCTGCATTGTGCATTGTGGGGTGCTTTTCAATGCAACCTCAGTAGCGTGCATAGCACAAACACACACATCTGTCTGGAAACCCCAAAGCGCAAGAAATGACCTAATGGCTCATACTAAAATAGTTTGACGCTCATGCACAAGGCATCTGACAATCTCTGTTTTGCAGGAGCAGATCTGAAACACTGAACGGCTTGATTCTTATTAAGCCTTTAACACTTTTGATTACATTCAGAAACACTGTCAGGGATGCCAGCATTGCATGTGTAAAGCATATGGTGCCTTTTAGGGTTTATACTGCCAAGATAGCACAGGTTGAATGCCATTCTGAACTCACACAAAGGCGTCTTTTCTGTCTCCAGGCTGAATACGGGGTCTTAAAGGAGGAGGTCGAGGCCATGAAGAGTCTGGCGAGCCGTTTGTCAGATGTTTGTCCAGAGAGGATGAACGCTGTAGGATCTGAGATTAAGACCAGTCTGCATTCCTGGGAAGAGCTCGGCAAGAGTGTGTCTGAAAACAAGGAGAGACTCCTGCAGTTTGGGCACCTGCGCCATTTCTTCAGGAACTACCTGGCTATGATGTAAGGAAACGATTAAACTATTAAAGGGTTGATTATGAGTTAACTTTTCTAACTTTAGTTAGTGTGTAATGTTGCTGTTTGAGCATAAACAACATCTGCAAAGTTACAACGCTTAAAGTTCAAAGCAAAGGGAGATATTTGCTTTTAAAAAAATTGTTTTTTAAGGACTACAACAAACGGCTGGTAGGAACTACACGACATTCCTCCAGGGTTAGTGACATCACCAACCCTAGAATTTACATAAACCCCGCCCCCAGAACGCGATTTATAGATTATCATGACAGAATATGCTAATCAATGACTAGAAGATAACTACACATAAACTACATAAATTAATCAACTAACCATTCAGAAATGTCCTGTTGCTTTTACATGTTGTCACTTCTTCTTGAGTCTCTCCATCATTGTCTGACTCCGTTTGAACAACATAAACATTGAAATTTTCAGTGCATGTGTGTGTGTGTGTGTGTGAGGTAAAAGAACACAAGCTGTTGTAGCTCCGCCCCCTGTGCCGGGAGCAGCAGCTCATTTGCATTTAGAGGGACAGACACAAAAACAGTGTGTTTTTGCTCACCATCAAAAAGTGACGATTTTAACATGATATATAAAATATCTGTGGGGTATTTTTAGCTAAAACTTCACATACACCCTAATCAGAGACTTATTTTACATCTTGTGAAAAGGGCATTATACCACCGCTTTAAATAAGGCCTTCTTTTATCTCACATTCTGTTAAAACTAAAGATTTACCTCACAGGAACATGTCCAGGTCATAATTCACCCCAGAATCACCATCAAGACCATCTGACCGTCTGTGTAAATGCATCTAAATGCTGCTTCAGATGCAACTTCTGAAAAATAAAATAAAATGCTATGGCCACATTGTATTCTTAAGTTTATATGTAATAAATTATATGTTGAATCCAAATATTTCTTTATAAGGCTACTTTTTGTAATGTCTATTTAATGCTTTTCTCATCTAACGCAATAATGACTTTAAATTATCTTTGAGCTGTAGTTTCTCAGCCAAAATTAAGGAGCGATTAATTTGTGATTAATTAATCAGCGCATCATATAATTAATTAGATTTAAAAAATGTCTTGACAGCCCTATGTAAGCATAATTTTAGTATTAAAAGAAAAAAATCCTAAAAATAAATGCAACACATAATTTTGTATTTCTTTGTTTTGATTTTGGGGTGAAATGTGACCTGGATATGTTTTTGTGTGATTCACCAGGAATGTTCTCTAAGTTTATTTGCAGAGCTTGTTTTATTAAAATGTTTTATTTATTAATGGGAAATGCCTGTTCACATTGTGTTCTCTTCATGCATTTGGAGGAAGGTCTGGTAAGCATCATCTTGAGCTGTGTGTATTGGCCTGAAGCTCTTGTGTTCATCCCTCTGCTGTTCATCTTCTCTCCCACAGCTCTTGGACAGAAGACACCCGCTCCTGCATTTTCTCAGAAAGTGCTCTGCGTCAGAGCCGAGAGAACCAGGAGCCTCTAGTCGAGGTTCTGGATCGGCAGATAGAGCAGAAGTTTGAGGAGTTTGATCAGCTCACCGTGGCTGGAGAAAAATTCTTTGGTGATGAGCATCACCTTAACAAAATGGTAGAGTATGATTTGTATACATAAAAGAGATATCACAAATAAAGTTTCTTTAAAGGAGTTGTATTTTACCGTTTTTTGGGCTCTACTAGAATAGGATTTCATGATTGAATGATCAAAAAACACATTATTTTCCTCATATTCTCCATTGTTGCGGCTCCTCTCTTCCCAGTCTGTCAGTAACGCTCTGTTTAGTTCCTGTCTCCATGAAGCCCCTCCTTCTGAAAGGCACACTGTGCTCTGATTGGTCGGCTGGAGCAGTGTGTCGTGATTGATCGAGCCCTTCGAGCGTGTTTGGGAAATGTCCCGCCCCTTACCATAACCGCCAGTTTCAACACACTAATAACTAACTCAACCAGGCCCCGCCCCTTTATTCTGCGTATGAATTATTTAAATGAGGAATATTGTGATGAGTTTGTTCCCGGAAGAAACTGAAGACTACAATGGAGGCGTTTCAGGAGTTCAGAAACACTGACACTGATATAGAGAAGAACTCCCGCTGGAGGAAACCTTTTTCATGCTCAAACAGCAACATTACACACTAAAGAAAGATGAACATGTAAAAAAAAAGCATAAATCCTCTTTAATATTGATTTCAGTTGCTTTGCCCAATTTATAGCTCTACTCTTACTGTTTGACATCTAATTTACCGTATGTCTCCTATGAGAGTACAACCAATAAAAGCTTCCTCTAGGATGACAGAAACAAGAATGATCGAATGTTTTTTCCATTGCTCTTGATCAGATCAGAGAGAGGATGGAGGAGCTGAGGAGCATGCTGGGATGGATCCTGGTCCACTGGAGGGCTCAGAAGGATCAGCTGTTGAGCAGACAGAAGGTTGAAGAGCCTCAGACAGATGCCATTTACTCTGAAGCCACGGTCTGCACCTCGCAAACACAGGTAGATCCCATTAATGATGGTGCTTCATTATCATAAAAATCACCTTAAAGAGCACATAACACATAGCCTGGCTCCGCCCTCCTACGTACTTCCGCTCAATTTTCATTTTCCTTCAGTACGTCGTCTGGGTTTGAGGTGTATTCGCAGGTTTTCTCCGGCCAATATTTACCTGTCCAATCAGCGAACAGAGGGAGTGTCTGAGAACGATGGCGTTGAGGTCGTGCGCTAGTTTGAGTTGAAGTTTCGTCACGACCAAACGTTAGCGATTGGTTATGGCAGATCCAGAGTGGCTCTGGGCAGATCCAATAGTTTTAAACTTCAACAGAGTACCCGCCTACGAGGAAGTTAACGCTTGTCAATGGAGAGAGGCCAGACTCTCTGTAGAAATGAAATGTACAAGAGTCTGGTAGGACCAGGCTACATAACACACACAGTTTCTGCCAATCTCATGTTAATCTTGAGTACCTATAGAGTAGTATTGCATCCCTCATATCTCTGAAGAGTCTTTAGTTTGATCAGATTTATAAAAGACAGATTCTTTCCGAGGCGTGCCGTGGGCGGAGCTAAAGAGTCACGCACATTACATCATCGCGTTATCCCTAAATAACGTTTGATTCTCAATACGTTCGTGTTGTTTACAGTATATGCACTGAAGCGCCGATTGCCAACCAAACAGACATTTGATGTTACTCACCACCTGCAATTCCGACTCATGACCGGGACATTTTTAGCCTGGTTCTACCAGACTCTCGTACATTTCATTTGTACAGAGAGTCTGGCCTCTCTCCATTGACAAGCGTTAACTTCCTTGTAGGTGGGTACTCTGTTGAAGTTTAAAACTATTGGATCTGCCCAGAGCCACTCAGGATCTGCCATAACCAATCGCTAACGTTTGGTCGTGACGTATGTCATGCTCCGGCCGTAACCACGTATCCGAATGATCAGAGGATTGTGTTTATAATAAGATGTCTGTCAATGAGAGCTGCAGGTTTTGTTCTTCGAATTTAAGAACAATTACAAATTCTAAATGTATATTTGACACTAAGGACAGTGATAATGTATTCAGTCAACTGTCGAAGCTGGGTCTAATCATTAACAATACGCCGCTGCGCTCGGTTCGGATCTGCCGCAAATGCTGTGTAGTGATCAGTGATCGCTCGCATCTTTCTCCGCTGCCATTACTGAACTACAACTCAAACTAACGCACGACATCAACGTCATCGTTCTCAGCCACTCCCTCTGTTCGCTGATTGGACCGGTGAAATTTTGATTTCAGAAAACCAAAGAATACACAACAATCCCAGACCTAGTACTGAAGGAAAATGAAAATTGAGCGGAAGTACGTAGGAGGGCGGAGCCAGGCTAGGACATTTTAGCACTGGGACCGCTCCATCTTTCAGTTTCAAACGATCTGCAAATGCAGCGTCGAATTGGGCTTGTTTATAAAACAGTTGTCACCGAAATACTGGGAACAAAAATAACAGTTTGGAGTTTTGGTTCCTTGCCACTGTCGTCTTTTACGCCTTTATCGCCATTGGCTTTTGGCTTGCTTAGTTGGGGACATTTAATGTAATATTCAACAATATTATTGATCTGCCTGCAGTGACACCATTAAATGAGAACTGAAATGAGCTGGACGATGACATCACGGTTTTCTCCAGACCGGCTACATATATAAATGAACTAAATTAATATGTTTTTTACAACAAAAATGAAACATCACTGAGGTTACTTAAGCTGAACTGTGACACTGTTTTCTTCTAGAAACAATCTT
Organism: Phoxinus dragarum; assembly: GCA_033366665.1. Lineage (NCBI taxonomy): Eukaryota > Metazoa > Chordata > Actinopteri > Cypriniformes > Leuciscidae > Phoxinus > Phoxinus dragarum. The sequence goes on along the minus strand of JARPMJ010000204.1, from coordinate 107,588 downwards.
TGTTGCAGTATTTTCCTGTTATCTCTGTAATGCTGCTTTGAAACAATCTGTATTGTAAAAAGCGCTCTATAAATAAAGGTGACTTGACACAAAAAAAACACACTTGCACATCTCAGTTGCTGCTCCGGAAAAATTAATTGCATCCACTGTTCCCCTAACACTGGGTTCTTTGGGAAGCTGAACAAGGTTATCTTTTCCTCACAACTGAGAACACACTTCTTTGGTGACACTGTTGATTTTGTGGTCTAAAAATAAAATGGCAGCGTTGCCGACGGCCACCGTAACCCGAATGAAGCACGTTGATGTGAGCACGTCTAAGTGTGGGCGTTGATCTTACTCTCGCTCTGGTTGACGTGTGTGTGCGCGCTCTGGTTGATGTGTGTGTGCGCTCTGGTTGATGTGTGTGTGCGCGCTCTTCCGTGAGAAGTGCCCAAACAAGGAATTCTCCCCTTTATGACATCATACAGGACCATAGTAAAAAAAAAAACGTTCCGAAACTTTTACGAATCCTGAAGGAGTGTTTTTGGCACAGAAATACTCTGTCAAACTGTATGTCCAACTCATTTTTAAAACTTTGGCCATGTTTGGCATGAGAATCCAATAAGTCAGAATGCATGCATTAGCATTAGACATTCCCTTTACTGGTCCCAAAATAAGATTTGTTTTATTATTTATTTATTTATTTTGTGAAATGTGATCTGGCAAATCCTTGACAGTCAGTCTTCATTAGATCGACCCAAAAATGCAGTCTCCTCATTAAGCATGCGAACTCTGCCTTCTTTCAGGTGGAAACCTCAACCGAGGTCTCTCAGAACAGAATAGAAAGCCTCACAAGTCTCATTGGTGACATGGAGGATAGTCTGCAGCACAATTATGGATATGAGGTGATGAAGAGTGTCAGTCCTAAAGGAAGCGATGACTACAGTCATTTAGAGAGTCCGGATTCACCGTACCTGGTTCTGGAGGAACCCAGTCCCACTGCTGTAGGAGGAACCGTCAACCTCATCCTCAGCTTCAGTAACTCTGGAGACACACAGATCCAGGTACAGGCACCTGGCAGGGAAAGTGGCGAGCCTGTGCACAGGGTGAGAATAATGCAAACATCACAAACATACAATCACCCTACTGTCGATGACGCAATCCTCTGGTTTGTGTTCTCTATTACGATCCTTGCACACTGAGTCCGAAATTTTCGCATGTTAAAATATAAACACTACCTCACGTTGTGTCAATCACGTTTACCTAAGCTCATTTTCTCATTTTTCGCATCCGTAGCAATCATTTTGAAAGGTGTTTTTACAATTCAGAGTCAAAGAATGACGAAAACGGAAAAACACATACGGAAATTTCGGAGTGTGCAAGGAACTTTACTCTCTTCTCTTTCCTCATCGACATCCTTCTCTGTTTGATTTTCTTGTACGTTCTCCTTCAGCCCGCTGAGTCTCACTCTTCTGCCTGTAAAAGCTTTTGGAAGCGCTGCCAGGGGCTTTTTGGTAGTTTAAAGCAAAAGAAAAAGATTTATCGACACAGTGCAGAAGAGGTAAATACGGTTGGTCGGTGGCCCTGCATGAGAAAACAAAAACCCGGTGCTGTGTTTGTGTGCATGAGGACTGTAGTGTGATGGACTGACTAACACCATGATCTTCAGAAGACAAATCATCTCATCATATCCTTTAAAAAGAAGCATTGCAGTACATCGTAGTATAATAGTATGCTATTCTGAAAAAGAGCCACAGGCCTGATTATTTCTTTGTTTGGTGGTTGGAAACGCAACAAAGCCACAGAGACTTTGGAAGACGAGTCGCTGTGGTTTAGGGGAGATTGCAAACAGGTATAGGCAGGTAATGAAAAAATTACTGAGGAAATTGCCACTTCCACTGCCAGTATATAGGAAGCATTAGAAACCAAGGCAAGAAACCCTTCCAAGACACACATAAAGCCTCATTTCAGACATTCGGGTTGTTTACAAAACTGTCTTTGGGAAAGTTTTGAACGTAATTGCAACAAAAATAAAAGTGTGTGTTTCTTGGAACGGTTACAGGGGCTTCAAAATATAGTAGCATATAGTAGCCTTACATGGATTTGCAGTATCCTAATTTTATTATGGCATTAGGGTCTGTGAAGTGTAGACTTCAGTCAGTAGTAGATTTTCCCCATTGCTGTATGTTTATAGATCTCAGATTTTTTTTTTTGGAAACATCATAAGGATTAGGGCTTGTGTGAAGTTGTCTATCTGCTGTCATGGCATCTAATTTTAGATGCATTTTGATATCTGACAGCAGGATTTATTCATTGTGTTTGTGTGTCCTCTGAGCTTTTCAGCTCATGACACTGTGAGACACTGTACACTGTAATACATATGTTTCAATGATCATTGTATTATTATATGCTGATGACACCACAGAGATCAGAGCGTATAATCACAAAGAGTCAGAAATTATCATTGAAATATGTATGCATTGAGTCTCTTACAGTTTCATCCATAAGACATCTGTAAATTAAAAGTGCTCAGCCATCAGGTAAGACATGAGAAAAGCAAAACAAGGAAAGGGAGCGAGGATGCACAAATAAGAAATGAGAAGCACCCATAGTGTGTTTGTGAATTTGGGGGCGGAGCGATCAAGGTAGGGCGTGTTTGTTTTGGTGATTTCAAATATCAACAGCATTTCTCAGAAATCACTCACTGCACCTTTAAGACCACACATATACTCTAAAATGAGAGTTTCAAGTTATCTGAACTTATACAATAACTTGAGGAACAGAGCAAATGTTTAGTCTTTATTCTCTTTAAACTATTGCTCCGTCATGACAAAAGAGTCTGAAACCAGCAGAGGCCAGGGGCTTTTATTAGATCTGAAGATATGCTGCAAATCGGTTGTTTTAATCAGATATGCATGTACGGAGAGAGACGGAGGAAGCAGATGATAAGAGAGGTGATAAGATGCATGAAGTGGAGTTTTTCTCTCTTACATAAGCTATCTTTAAGCCTGATGACAACAGCTCTGTGCTGAGATGTGACCTCACCCTTTGCTTCCCATGATCGCTGAGTTTTGAAATGGCTCCCAGCAGGAGTGGGGGGTGCTGGAGAAATTTGCTGTGAACTTTCTAGAAGGCCCTCCTGGCTGGCCTGTGTGATTTATGGTCTGGGGCTGCCAGAGAAGCACAAGATTAGTCACGGGGTGAAAGGTCAAGCCATTACAGCTGTGTATGACGACATGTTTAACAGCAGATGATTCTTATTAAAACCCAGAGTAAAAAAAAACTAAGTGTGCTTGTGTAGTCATGCTAGTGTTCTTTTTGTGTGTGTTCATGTTGTTCTCATGTAAATCTAATGAAGTGTCTGCTTCTGTGAGCCAGACACTCACAGAAGTGCTGTGTATTCAGATACTAAAACACTTATTTACACAAATGATTATACAAATGATCATTTTTGTGCAGCAGTGTTTGAATTATGAATTGCACTGGCCATAAAAAGTTTTTGGACACTTAAGCCACACTTAAATATGAATGTCATTGCATAAGATGATAAAATATCAAACCAAGTTATATTTATTATAAAGATAACACCAGCATGGTCCAAAATGAAGACACGTTGTGGTTGTGAAACATGAGTGAATGTTGATAGTTAATGTGATGAACTGCACCTGTATGAACTCGACAATAACTGATTTCATACATGCATGAAAAATAACTTAGTGACCAGCAACAGTTGTTTGCATATGCCACTTCATAACTTTTATGTAATGCAATGACATTCATGCATTTTTTATATGTGACCTATGATTTTTGGACCATTGCACATCAGATAATTAGCATGATGTATCTTTAAAGGGTGAACTTTGTGTTGAAGCGTGACACTTATGCATGCTAGTGATAAAATAACAAAAAAGTGATAAAATAACACTCTAAAGCAATCTTTTCCTTTCGTTTTAGGTAAGTACTTACTTGCATGTTATGGAAAACAACATGGCAGTTGCCCCAGTGTATGAGAGTATGACCCTACCCCGAGACAAAGCCCGGTGGCCCTCATCCTCCTCTCCCAGAACATCCCTGTACGCTTTCTCCTCCCCTTGCACCTCTCCATACCCCTCAACCTCCACAGAAGACACCCTTCAACAGGTCAACAACAACCCCTCTCTTCACCTCTTGCCAAAGAACGGCAACATCTCAATCTTCAGCAGCCTGAAAAGGAAGAGCAAGAAGGGGAAGAAGGAGAAAGATGACCGTAGACACACCATTCAGAAGATCATGGGAGAAGGGGTGTCAGAAGAGGCTTGTTTGCCACCTGTACATGAACCAGTCATATATGATACGCACACTTGGCCCCTGAAGGAAAGGAAGAAGCGGAAAAATGCAAGAAAACCAAACAGCGATGAGACTCAGGTCTTGGACTACATGAAGAACCCTTTGGTGAAAGACATAGATGCTGAATGTTCTGGAGAGGTTGGATCTCCAGTTCATCACACCTTAGATGTTGCCACCCACGGACATGTGAAGAACCACTGCAGATTTCTGTCCTTGGGCTCGGTGTTGAGCTTCGACCTGCCCAAGGATATGAGCCTTATCCCTAGCATTCAAGATGTCATTACAATTGGCCCTCCCGAGCAAAAGAAGACAGACTCTCAACACCAGGACTCTCAGGTTGATCGTCCAACACCTCTGAGCACCTTTAAAACCGCCCGCTCACCCCCAACGCAAAAAGAAGAGTCCAAACAAACTTCTCCAGGTGAAGTAACCCTTAAAATTGATTGTAAAGACTCCAAAAAGATAGACACTATTTCATTTACTGAAGATGAATTTCCTCCTCCACCTTCTCCAGTCATTGAACACATCTCATTTGAGGAGAATCATCCTTCATTACTCCAACAGAAGCATCTGTCTGGGATAAGTACAATACCCAAAGAAGAGGTGGATAGTTGGGACACAATGGGAGCTAAACTTGACAACAAAGAAAACAATTATGCAAGTCCTCCAAAAGATGCAAGCCGAGGGATTTCCAGTCACAGCTCAACTACAGCAGAGATTCATGTATGTCCTAGCATCCATACCTTGGTTCACAATCTTAATGGACACATCTTCAATAGGCCAACAAAGACCTCAAGCACTCAACAGTTGAGTCCAAGCCATGCGTCTCAGGTGGTGTTGAACTTCAGAGCCAATGGAAGAGAGGACTCAGTGGACTCTGGTCACTCCAGCTCTGGAAGTTTCAAATTGTGTTCAGAGGGTTTGTATGTAGACTCCTCAGAGTGTCCCATTCCCAAGAGGACCATTGGGAAGGTACAATCCCTGGATGCAGGAGTCTCCAACAGAAACTTAGAGTTCTCCAAAGACAAAAGCCTTACTTTATCAATTGACGTTGAGGATCCAGTTCATCCTGACCACCAACAGTTTGAGCTGGAAGAGGAGGAGCTGGAGGACATCTGGAACCACACTAACAGCTACAGACAGAGTCTAAACTCTGATATCATGTATAACGGCTACCAGGCTTTGACAGCAACCTCTTCTCCAGACCAGAATAGGGAACCCTCATCCAAAGAACAAGCAGGACTCTTCAGAAAGTTGGTCACAGCCTCCGCACCCAACCTTCTTGTGGCGGAGTTTCGACTGCCACCATCTATCCAGTCTATGGTGGGTTGTGGGAAGCAGAAGAACTCAGTGGAAGAGTGGCAAATTCTGGATAAAGGGGACAGGAGGTCTTGGGCTGCATTCACTCAACGGGAACAGGTTTACAAACAGGTGGCCATTAATGAAACCGCTTCAGATCCGGTGAAACTACCCGAAATAGAGGACCAGCAAAAGTATATCTACCATTATAGAGAGGAGGAGGAGGAGGAGGAGGAAGAGGATGAGGAGAAGGAAAATGGGTTTATGAAGGTGAGGTCTACAAGTTGGCAATTAATCCTGTCAAACCCTGTCGTTTAGGTGTTAGGGGTGTCCAATCCTGCTCCTGGAGGGCTAGTGTCCTGCAGAGGTGAGCTCCAAACTCAATTAAACACATCTGAACCGAGGAAATTAAAGGTTTACTAGAAACATCACGGTAGGTGTTTGGTCAAATTGGAACTAAACTCTGCTGGATGTTGGCCCTCCAGAATTGGACACCTCTGGTAGTTGAGCTGTTGACTTCACAACATGTCAGAATGATTTTTAAGAGATGAGCACCCATGAGCGGCACTACAGTATTGTAATCAACAGTGGGAGGCTTAGGATTTTCTTTAAGGCCAGAAAATGCTACTTAATTTGGCTGGTTTATGAGGTGACAGGTTACATTTCCATTCATTCAATGTAATAAATAACATACATAATAAAATGCTCTTCATTTTGTTGCTTTTGCACTAAAAGTCTAAAGCAGGATCTTCCCAGGAGGATTGATTTTTTTATTTGTTTTTTGGAAATGTTGTACTTCAAATGAAGTTGCGGCCAACACATTTCATCTCATTATCCCCATTGTTGTTGTAGTTATTATTAGTTAGTGCCGTTTAATCTGTTTTTGTCACAGTACTTAATGCATTGATATGTGTCCTCCTCTCTTCACAGGACCAGTCCATGAGCCTCCTGTCTGTTCATATGGGATTGGATTGCACCAATGACTCAGATATCCAGGTACACAGAAGTTAAATAGCAGACCATGCCAGAAGTGTATATGTGACCCTGGACCACAAAACCAGTGGAACACGAGGGTCAATTTTTTGAAATTGAGATTTATACATCAAATAAAAGCTGGATAAATAAGCTTTCCATTGATGTATGGTATGTTAGGATATTCGGCCAAGATACAACAATTTGAAAATCTGGAATCTGAAGGTGCAAAAAAATCGAAACATTGAGAAAATCTCCTTTAAAGTTGTGCATTTATGTTCTCGCTTTTGCTGCATTCACTCACAAAAATTAATTTTATATATATTTATAGTAGGAAATTTACAGAATATCTTCATGGAACATGATCTTTACTTAAAATCCTAATGATTTTTGGCATAAAAGAAAAATGGATAATTTTGACCCATACAATGTATAGTTGGCTACTGCCACAAATATACCCTTGCGACTCGTGACTGGTTTTGTGATCCAGGGTCACATATGACATTTACTTACATGTCTGCTTGGTTTTTAATTCGTAACTTTGACCTGTGTTTTTCAGAGTGGAAGAGAAGAACTGGAACTGCCGTCTATGGAAGGTACACTGGAGAGGAAACACAAACTACAACTTGGTGGAAAGAAGGTAAATATCACAATTACAGATATTTTCTTCACACAAACCAAGACAATTGAGCATTTTGTGTCACAGGCCTGATGCTTTTACCTGTGGTTTAGGTTATTTTGGTGCATTTTTGGTTGGTATTTATATAACCAATAAGCTAAATGTGCTATTTCAGGCACCATGCAGGGTGTGGAACTCCTATCATGCTGTGCTGTACAAACAAACAATATGTTTCTATCAGGACAGGAAAGATGCACTCAAGGTAAGCTTAAAGACTTCATGATCTGGCTTTGCAAAACTTTTTGTTCCTTTATTGCAAACAGATATTATTAGGTATATTTAGGGATGCACCTTATATCGGCCACCATATCGGTATCAGCCGATATATGTTCATTTTAATTATCGGCCCAATAAGAAAATTAGGCAGATATATTAAAGCCGATAAATATTGGAAACTTCAGATGCGCACTGTGCGCCATGATGGTTCTGAACTGCTTGAAATATGATTGGAATCACTTAAAAAATTAAAATATATTTAAGTGCAACATGTGCCGCACAAGTCTGCCATATCGGCTACATAATATTATAATGAGAACATTATAATTGTGTGCTTGGGACATGAATTTTAATGGTGAGACTTTTGTTTTTGTAATTAGGCTCTCAAAAAGTATTTAAAAATTTTTCTTAGATTTATCGGCCAATATATCAGTTATCGACTTTCAAATATAAAGAATTATCAGTTATCTGTATCAGCCACAATTTTCACATCGGTGCATCCATAGTTATATTGAGTATATAGTATATTGGAAGGTTGAATTGTGATTTGAATTACATTAATGGCATCTGTAAAGCAGGATATGAGCTCACCAAAACGAGACTATATTTGTCCCCTATAGAGCTGTGTGACGAGCCTTCCTCTGAACCTAATTGGAGCAGTGTGTGAACCGTCGCCGGAGTACACTAAAAAACCCAACTGCTTTTGCTTGAGGTAAATGATACACAACTAAAGAGTTGCTTTAGTTACAGATGGGAAGTAGTTTGAATCGCTTCACTTGTTTTACCATTTTCTCTCAGATTGCGCGATGGATCTGAGTATCTCCTCAGTGCCTCCTCCCGGTTTATGATGAAGAAATGGATCCTTAGAATCCAAGCACACACTGGTATTATACCATTTCTTATCTGTCTGTCTTTAATAGTCTGTTTTTACAGTCATATTCAAATGAGATCCTCTCTCTCTACAGCATCCAGTGATTCTGTAGTGAATAGATGGAAGTGTCATGGGTCTTCAGCTTCAGCGACGCTCTCTAGACATTCTCCTCCTATCTCAGACTGTCAGTATGGAGATAAATGTCGCTGCTCCGTGAGAAATTACGTCACCACCACGGTTTTAGCACAGAGTCAGCCTGCCTCAGGCCGAACCAAAGAGATCGTAGTGCACACCAGTGACGCTCTGCAGATCCAGCAAACACGTCAGGATCTGTTGCTGCCCTCATTCACGGATGCAGGTCATTCTGGTGAGAAACTGTGTGAAGACTGCTAAAAACTCAGCATCTATCTATCTATCTATCTATCTATCTATCTATCTATCTATCTATCTATCTATCTATCTATCTATCTATCTATCTATCCATCTATCTATCTATCTATCTATCTATCTGGTTGTCTCTATCTATCTATCTATCTATCTATCTATCTATCTATCTATCTGGTTGTCTCTATCTATCTATCTATCTATCTATCTATCTATCTATCTATCTATCTATCTATCTATCTATCTATCTGGTTGTCTCTATCTATCTATCTATCTATCTATCTATCTATCTATCTATCTGGTTGTCTCTATCTATCTATCTATCTATCTATCTATCTATCTGGTTGTCTCTATCTATCTATCTATCTATCTATCTATCTGGTTGTCTCTATCTATCTATCTATCTATCTATCTATCTATCTATCTGGTTGTCTCTATCTATCTATCTGATTGTCTCTATCTATCTATCTATCTATCTATCTATCTATCTATCTGGTTGTCTCTATCTATCTATCTATCTATCTATCTATCTATCTATCTATCTATCTATCTATCTATCTATCTAGTGTGCCATTTAAGTTGACTTTTTATAGTGAAATTTTGTTAAATGCTGTAGTTCATTACCATTATATTATAAATTACTCAAGTTTATAGTTGTATTTCATAAACCCTCATTGTTATTGTTCTAGAAAAATGGCTCCAAGTGTATTATAAATGTATCATTTATAACAAATGTGTATAAATTTAGATATTTGATCCATAAATAGCTTCAAAGTAGTTAGTTTAAAAACATAATTTTCTTAATCAGTATTTTGCCTGGTTTTTAAAATAAATATCTAATTAAATATCTAATTTATCTTAAGTATGCTAGTATAATGTATTGAAAAGCATACATGAGATAAATGTGGCTTTTAGTTTGACAGTAGCTTCCTCAACACTGGCCACTAATGCAAGTAATAAATAAATAATATGTAAGACAAATGTTTTGGACATCCAAAAGAGGGCAGTAGAGGAATCTGAACATAAGCCGAGCGTCACTAGACATTATGAGGCATGGTCACATCTGTTTGCTGTCAGCGGATTTCTATTTCTGGAGAAGCACTTCTATTCAGCGCTCTGGATTTTGTCATTTCCACCTTGGTCACATTATTTCTCACCTCCAGTACTTTGTTACTCAATTACACTGTCTGCCCTTGTCCTGTAGAGGTTGAATGATTCATGTTCTGTTTTTTCTCTCTGTAGAGGATGAGTTTGAGTCTCACGGCGAGTCTCTGAGACAGAAGTTGTCCTCGATGTCCACCGTTCAGGGCTGGACCGGTGAAAAGAGGCGCTCACACTCCTTTACCTCAGGTACAGCCACTGCGCTCACAACATATGCCATGTAAACAGCTCATTCTTATGAAACGGTGCTATGTAATGGTGTACAGTTGTGTCCAAAAGTGATGTCCGGCCTAGGAAAATGTACATCTTCACCCTTTATTCAAATATTATCAAAAATGTGTTAAATAAGCATATTGCATAGTTGTGCTTGGAGTTAATTGTTTTATGTATGATGCAATGAAACATTTTTGGCCAGGCTGTCATAGAAATTATGAACACATGCAAAAACAAGAGAGAACCAACTAAATATTAATAACTAATTATGTTATAGTCAATGCGAGCTTTCTGTTAATCTATGGGGTTTGCATTGTAAAATAAAACCTGTAGCTGTAATTTGCCTTTTTTTGCCAAATCATTTTGTCAGATAAATACCTTAATCAAGTAAAGTATTTTGTTCTTCCCTCATATTTAAAAACATAACATATTTCCCTTGTATTTTGATGGTTTAATCGAACTTGTAGGGTCATTAAAAACAAATATCCCCTCCTACTGTATATACTGTATATTAATATGCCACATTAATGCATATGACAGATACTTTTATTCAAACGACATGCATTGCATTCAAGGTATACATTACCTTGAATGCAATGCATGTCGTTTGAATAAAAGCATTTCCACTAATTAAATGTATTAATCAGCTCATGCATTCCTAGGAACAGAAACCATGACCTACTCTTGGCTACAGGAAAGCTATACAATGACTACAACATCCTCAGTTATTAATGTTTATTTTGCTGGCTCTCTCTTGTTTTTGCTTTTCGTTTGTATAACAGTCTGACCAAAAATGATGTCCCATAAAATTTGGCATGTTTCTTTGCTTTATTATCACAAAATAAAACAACTGACTTTTTACTCATTTGAATAAAGCGTGAAGATGTCAATTTATCTAGGCTTGACATCATGTATGAACTTTAAACACTGATATCTCTGTCCACAGCCACGTATCAGAGGATAAAGCCTGTAGCGCCCCCTTCAGGCAAAGGCCAGGACAGCAGCTCCAGCTACTCAGTGACTTTATTCATCGGAGATCGAGAGAAGCCTTCGGTCAGTAGAAGCACAGCGATGTCCGAGGGGTCCTTCTCCGATCTGCCCATGAGGAGCTACACGAGCCTCCCGCGGCCACCCAACAAATCCGTCTTCAGGAAGTTCTTTGGGAAAAAGGAGTGACTGACACTTTCTGTCACAAAGACCCTGACTGACATGTGCAGGACACAAGTTAAACGCTTCTGAAAAACTTTTTTCCTACAATTTATTTATGGATTTGATGGCGAGAATCATTTTTTAAATGAGATCTTGTATGGTTGTTTAATATTCATTCCTTCAACCGTTTTGATATCGGGCTTGTTTAGCCAAAAATTAGATGTACTCACCCTAATGTTGTTCAAAACCAATATGACCCTTTCTTTCATGGAACATTATATTTACATTTATGTATTTAGCAGAAGAGGAACAAAAGCAATTTGTCACAGAGCCAATGATATTCATAATATACAATGCCAGGTTTATTGGATTCAAACAAGCTAGAAAAGAGGGGAAATGCAGAGAAGACACCCCTGGAATAACAGTTCATCATTTCTGATGACAAAACGCACCACATAAGTATCATGACAGTAGTGCATATGACTTTCCACTATATTTCAATTGCTCTCAAGTCATAAAACAGCTTTGTGTGAGAAACTTGTGTAAGAATCTTCCCTTGGTGCTTTTTTGTCAGTTTTGGAGCTTGGCTGACACCTTTCGTTATGTAAAAAGGGTGTCCAGTCCTTCACGATCCTGCAGAGTTTAGCTTCAACCTGTGTGGATATTTGTAGTAATCCCAAACGCCTTCATTACCTGGCTCAGGTGTGTTTCATTACGGCTGGACAAAACTCTGCAGGAAAGTGTCCACTGGACGAAGAGAGTGAGATATGATTTTTCATTTATGGATGAATGATTTTTTTCTCATGCTAAAAGTTCCTTGTTTGCCATTGTTGTTTTAAATGTGCATTAATGAGTGAAGTTTGCTGTGGACATGGTGACCGCTGCCATAATGAATTCTACTGATACGAGTCTCTTGATAATGTGTTCAGTGTTAACTTTCCACCATATTCCAGTTGAGGTGGTCTGATGTGTTTCAGTTCATGTATGGTCTTTTGGCCTGGATTGCAATAATCTGTCCGGTCATTGTTTATTTTTTTATTAGGTTTTGCGCACATATTATTTGTCAACTTGTCATGTTTTTTGTGTTGGTTTGAGTTCTGTGTGGTCTTGCAGAGTTAGTTCACCCAAAAATGAAAATTCTGTCATTCATTTTTTTGGCAAACTATCCCCTTTAACACTGTGTGTTTCCTAACTAAACATTTGATTCACTTATTCTAGTGTTGCTTTCAGTATTTCAACTAATGCATTGTGTCATGTGCATTTTAGAAGAAGGTTTTTATGGGAAGAAGTATTTTTTACGGTCTGGGTAAACTGTATCATATGATGCTTATTGTTTTGATATTGGTGATCTGGGTGTTTATGACCAATTGTACACAAATTTAAACATGTAATGCATTATTTTAGACTTTTCACAGTGGAAAACATTTTTAGGACTATGCTGATATGTTCAGTTTGTTAAAAAAAAAGTAGCTGAATTGTGCCTTAGGGTAAAATAAGGTTAATTACAGCAGTTTTAAACGAGTTTTGCATTATGGCATTTTTGTGGTTAAAGATGTGGCAAAACAGAAACCGCACTGGTGATCATTTTTATTGAGTGATATACATACATAAACCACCATAAAACCATGCGATTATGAGTGTCTAAAAGAAAAAAAAAGAAAAAAGTAAATATTGTTTGAAGTATAGCACAATTTTGTCTCTATAGCTTGGCATCATATTGCTATTGCATATCTAATTTCAGAAATGTGTTTTATAGACAGACAGTCACCGTGCGGCGTAAACAAACAGCGTATTACAATTCCTCCTGAACCAAAAACAAGCAGCCAATGCTGCGCTCACGCCATGTCATAACCGTAATTACGAGATGGCAACCTGTGACGTTCTACCCGGAGCTGTTCACATCCTCATACTCGAATTTATGCATTTCTATATCAACACTATCAACGGTGAAATTAATCTGCAGCAGTCATGTGGTACAAGAGCTCTGCGAGTTTTTTTACATCCGTTATTATTGGTAATTTGATGTGCTTTTGACATGCGGTAATTTAAACGCTGTCTCTCTTGGCGATTTGCAGACTCTGGAATAACTGTAAACGGATGACACCGGAAGCCAGACACATTCAATTTACAAATTCACTCTTACGTGAAAAATAAGGGGGATAGACTTTATTTCAGAGAAGCGCCATGACGGGTTGTGAAGTGAAAGCGAGGCTGTGAGGGATAGACTTACCGTGTTTTCAATGGTATCCGCTGTAAAAAGTTGTTTAAAGTTGTTTTTTGTTTACTGAAACTTCTTGGAAATATGTTTGCAGTGTTTCGTCAGCAGAACAATCCAAAAAACACATTAAATAAAAGTAAGGCCCACTGTATGTCTATCCCTCACAGCCTCGCTTTCATTCCCGTTAAAAAATCAAAGATGGCGCTGATGTGAATGAGGTCTTTTGCTAGCTGCTCCGAAATTGCCTACCTTACCCTTAACTGGTTTTTAAAGGGGTCCTATTATGCCCTTTTTACGAAGTAAAAATTTGATTCTGATTTTGGGGGTGTACTAATATGTTTTCATGATTGATTGTATAAAATAATTTTTCACATATTTTACATTATTACAGCTCCTCTCTCCACAGTCTGGCTCGAACATGCCGGTTTCCAATGAAGCCTCTCCTTCCGAAATACGAAATGTGCTGTGATTGGTTAGCTGGCCCAGTGTGTTGTGATTGGCAGCACTTAGGGCGTGTCCGGGGAAAATGTCCCGCCCCTCCAAAACTGCAAGTTCTTCTCTAGTGTAAATAATGATGGAGTCAATTTCAAACCAGTTCAAGCTCGATTCAGACCCTGACAATGTTAATGAACAAGAGGATTGTGCTGAACAGGTTTCTGCTTCAGCTCGGAATTTTGGAATTTTCTTATACATTATAGATACGGTGTTATCCACCATTTAATTGTGATATTTGTTGGAAAACTACGGTAATACAAAGTAATCGATCGCAAAACCATGGTTAATTTGGTGGACGGTGGACAGTTTTAACAAAAGCGAGAGCTTAAAGAAACAGAAAACAAGCTGCTCTCCATAAAATGTTCAGCGCACAGATAAACATTTGGGTTTTTCATGTCCAGGGGACAGTGTTTAAAATGAATTTTTAAAGTTAAGTTCAGCCTTAGGAAGGTCAAACAAACAAGTTTTGGCAACCAGGCCTCGTCCCCTTTTTTGCGTATTCCAATGGGCGGGGATCATGTAGGCTACTATTGTGATTTCATAAGATCCGGGAAAACATGTTTAAATGTTTAAACAGCAACATCACACACTAACTAAAGTTGAAAAAGATGGAAACGCATAATAATAGGACTGTGACACCTTTAAAGGTTTTCTATCACAGTGAATATCTCCGTATAGGCCAACTAACTAACATTCAGACAGGAGAAATTAGATAACCGTATACAAATGTGGGAGTATTTTTGGATGGTTTATCTGACTGACAATATTTGAAAGCATCTTTATTTGTAAAATGAGCAAATGTGTTCTTATAGGCAGAGAAAAAGCGGACACCGCCTTCGTCTGGGATAAATCAATGGCAGCAGCTTCTCATATGAAGAAATGAGCTGTTTGTTTGTTTGATGCCTGTTTAACGATCCACCGGGCACACAATCACCTCCAATTCAACACACCCTCGTCCTTCCCTCTCCGGTGGGGATTTCAAAAGCGCTGATATGCCAACTACAAACAAACAGTAAGAAATCCTCCACAATAATCATTAAAAACTGAGCGGAGGAGATCTGAGCCTTCCGGCTCAAACCCAAAACCCTCTGAGAGTCGATACTGGGCTCGTGAGTTTGCATATGAAAAAGCTGTTATGGCTGGAAGCTGGATGCCCCTCCAATCCCTTTAAGCTTTTCAAAGAGTCTCCGCATACATAATTGGTGAGGTATTTCACGTTTAAATGGTAATAAGAGACGGTACAGTCGCCACTCGAAATGAAGCGCGAAAGGATGCTAAACAAAAGAGGATCCGTGGTAAATCCGAGCTGACAGAGGGGGTGAAAGTGCTCAAACAATGGCTTTCATCACCACACGGTCAATGTCGGATTAGAATGCATTAAGTACTCGAAATGTGCCAAGTGCAATGGGGACGGGCAGATTTTTTAATGGACCGTGTATATCGTTCAACAGCGGCTCCCATCATGCAATACGATATCCAGTCAGGTATGAAAAAAAAAGAGAAACGGGCCAGACGTAGGCTAGCTATTGCTTCTGATACAGAAAAACGAACAGGCAAAATGCTTAAAAAGCATTAAAAAGCATTAGGTCATTTTAAAAGTAGTTTTGGCTTTCATCTCGCATTTATTATGTTTGCCAGTAGTAGACTGTCTTCCACAGAAAGCCGCGCACTCGTGTAATCTCACGTTTTTTTTTTTTTAACCTAGCCTATGTTTAACTACGTTGTATTACCGATATATTAGGCTACTTTGCACCAAATTACAAAAAATAAATAAATAGTTAAAGCTGCTTTGATTGAGTTTTTAATATAGTGGCTATAGAGTGACGATAAAATTGACATTTTATATGTTTTCCAACTGCCTTTTAGTAATAAAAAATAAAATCCTCTTTTGAAAGTTGTGAAAACTCTATGGTGTAGTTTTTCTTTAGATATTTGAGCAAATGGGAATACGGAAAATATATTTAATGAAGTCTCTCACTCACTAAGTTGGCCAAACTATGAAGATTTCCCTTCTGAGAAACGCGGAAATGAATCTTTAAATAATTGTTCATAATTAATATACTGGAGTGAATAGTGAGTTAATCAAGTAGATTTTTGCCTACTGACCAAAAGAGAGAAGCACATCCTGTTAATTCGTGGTAAGAAATGAATGTAATGTTATTATCCTAACTATAGTCACATAATTGTTATTGATTTTTTTAAAGTCTATGAATAAAATATATATTGTAAAAAAAAAAAAAAACGTAACAACATATTGATATTGTGTTGAAGTCTTTGTTATTTGGCGCTTAACATAAAATCTGTGGTACAGAGATAAGTGACGTATTCTTATATATTAAAAGAACTTAAGGGAAGGTTAGTGGAACGCACTGAAAAACATATTTCCGTAATTAAAACTTTTCCTGGCTAACTAAAAACAAACGTTTCAAATACATGTTTTTGGAACGTTCCCATTTAACAAAAAAATGTTAGCTGGGAGCAATCGCCTAGTTAGTAACAAGCTAAAATCACTCCTTAGCAGCAAAAAAAAAAAAACACCTTAGCAACGCCCTTGTAACCACATGAAATACTCTAGCAACACCCTAGCAACACGCTAAAACCACTCAGAAAACCTGCTTACAAGTCTCTTCTCCTCAATAAGGTTGCATTTATTTGACCAAAAAACAGCAATATGTTACTTTTACAATAGCTGCTTGTAATATATTTTAAAATGTAATTTATTCCTGTGTATGGCTGTATGTCTGACACCAGTGAGACGGGACATTAATTAAACCCACTTCTCTGTCAATGACTCATTATTTCAATGAGTCAGTCATTTATCCTAAGTTTAGCATTGCTGCTATTTTCCTGTCCATCCACATCACATCTCCCCCAGTTTTATTCCTGGACGCTCAAAATGAATCAATGAAGAATGAAAAACTCTTTAGTTTCCAGGACTTTTCAAAAAAGACATTCATCTGTGGTCATTAAAAACATCCCGCAGGAAAGAAAATCACAAATGAGATCTCCTCAAGATCAAACACAGAAAATAGAGAGCATGTCTGCTCGATGCATTAGCTCTCTACTCGTGTTGATTTTTATTTCTCCTATTTAAATGATTGATATTTAAATGTCATATAGTGGGGTCCAAAAGTCATGGGACCACAGTCACTTTCTGATGGTCCTGGTGCCACTTTTACTCCATGATGTTGATAAATGAGCACAGCCTGTTTAAAAAGGCCATTGACTGGTGTCACGAGTCAATTACACTGATGAAAGCCAACAATCGAAGTCTTTCTCTGCCGGTCATCAGAAGGACTGAATCGGAGAGTATCGGGTCAATGGCGGGGCAGAGGGGCATGTGTCGCTGTCACAGAGGTCGTGACCCGCTCCTGTTGCCTGTCCCGCTGTCAACATCTGATCACGTCACAGGTCAAACTCACTTGACTGAAGAAATCAATGTGCGCTAACAGGCATCTCACATTCTCAATAGTCTATATCGTATAGCCTGAACCAAAGAAAACACTTCATTTTTTTATCAAAAAGTCTCCATATGCTCACCAAAAAACATTAACCCTTAAAAATGACTGGTCTTTTAAAAATTTCTTGTAAATCACTTGCAATAGTATCACCAATTATTGGATTCAATATTTTTGTACAATTTTCTTACAATTAGGACAGGTTTTGTATTTATTTTTGAAACTGATTGATCATAGGCCTCATTGATCTGAGGATAACATTGTAATAATGAAAAAAGTTGTAAAAAGCCTTTATATTCTAACACTATACAGGTGTGTGTGTGTGTGTGTGTGTGTGTGTGTGTGTGTGTGTGTGTGTGTGTGTGTGTGTGTGTCTTAAAACTCACTTTTGCCCTTTAAACCTGCTTGAGAGTTGTATTCTGCATTTTTATTTTCTAGTTTGTCCCTGGTTTTAAATGTTTGTTTTTGGTACTCATGTGTTTATAATCTGTCCGAAATCATGTCAATGCCCAGCACTTTTGTCAACCTTGGTTGTTTTACAGTAAATGTGCTTTACAAATAAAGTTGGATTGGATTTTCAATGGATGGTCATTTTTTACCAGTATGAGCTCAGATCAATGAGGCTTACAAAGTCAGTTTGTATTCAGTTTCAAAAAGAAATACAAAACCTGTCCTAATTGAAAGAAAACAAGTTGACAAAAAGATTGAATGCAATATTTGGTCATAATTTTACTGTCTTTACTGTATTTTTGATCAAATAAATGCAGCTTTGGTGAGCAGAAGAGACTTATTTTAAACCAATAAATAAATAAAAATGATTGCAAACTTTTGATCTGTACTGTACACCACTGGTGCGTAACCATCGTTCCAACAAACATTCGCAAAGAAGCAGAGTTTCTAGTTTGCATGACATGTGGACTCAATAAATCATTATCTTGAGCAAAATAAGCAAGCTGACATTCAGTACAATCTATATCTTTTATTTAGAATACATACAAATGTCATTTACGTCTTAATTTGTTAAGAGATTTAAAGTGCCGTTTTTAAAGAGCGCACATGTGCGAACATACTCTACGATCTATGATTGAATCAGGAAATAAAGCAGAAAAATTAGAAATAGTCCTCAGATGCCATATCATTTATAACAAAAAATATAGCACTCATTCTATCTCAAACACACGGTAAAAAATTATTGTTGGTTTAACTCAAAAAAGTAAGTTACCTGGTTGCCTTAAAAATGTGAGTTCATTGAAATAAAACAATTGAGTTAATGCAATGGAGATTGGTTTAATCAATAGAAACTTAAAATATGATGTTATCTGAACTACATTAATTATCTAAGTTGATTTGACAAAAGATAAAAAGTTGTGATTACAAATAATGACATTTATTTTTTACAGTGCAGATTCATAATTTTTTTTTTATTATACTTTTTGATTACAATATGGTTTCTGGAAACTAGTTGATCTCTTCCACGCAACATACTTCGGTAGTTAAGCAGCGAGTTATTATACGAGAAACACATCTCTGTTTGATTATCACATTCATAAAGCTTTTGCATTTTACTGTAATATACTTCAAAATATACAGTAGTATTTAATGGTATATTTCTAGTGGTGTGTACAAAGCGTCTTGTTGGCGAGTTAAATCTAGTTATGTAAAGGAAGACTTTTAACAGATTTAATATGATGTTTTCTGTGAGCGCGAGCTGAAGGGTTTGACCCGGTGTCATGGGAAACTCTCTGTCTCAATGTGTCCCCGAGGGCCGCTTCTGACCATCTCTCTTCTTATTGTCACCACTGGCCAGAACCCTCAGAGGTCACGACCTCTCTCAGTGTTCACTGATTCATATGAGGAGGCTGGAACCCTATATCCCGTCTCAGGGAACTAAGGATGTGTTTGTCAATGGAGAAGAATGCTGAGAAACAAGAGCTCGTAACGTTTCATTATGTCAGAAAGAAATTTTACTGCCAGTGTAGTCTTGATGTAGTCTCAATTCTGTTGATTACCAAAGATAATTATTTCACATTCATGCATTTAGCAGATACTTTAAATCTAAGTGGACATTATGAATTTCTACACTCTAAAAAATGCTGGGTTGTTTCAACCCAATTTTGGGTTAAATATGGACAAACCCAAACGTTGGGTTAAAAATGTTATGTAAAAATTTAACCCAATTGTTGGGTTTGTCCCATATTTTACCCCAAAATTGGATGAAAACAACCCAGCATTTTTTAGAGTGTAGGGATTTTAACTCATGATTTTGGTGTGTTGCAAGCGTCATTCTGAATTTGAGATGTAAACAACAGTCATACAAACTGGTAAGAAAAGTTTTCCTGTTTTGGGTCAACCCAATTTTGGGTCAAATATGGACAAACCCAGCCGTTGGGTTACATTTTTTTTAATTACATTTTTTAAACCCAACGGCTGGGTTTGTCCATATTTGACCCAAAAATTGGGTTGAAACAACCCAGCATTTTTTAGAGTGTAGATTTTAATTCAGATTTGAAATATTTGTTTGCAATATGAACTGATGGTTATCTATGGACTTTTAAGGGTAACCCGCTAACTTGGCTAGTTATATTTATTGTTGGCATTTTATACCTCATTTAAATATCTAAAATGTTAGCTGAAGAAAGAAGAAAAATGTAAAACAATATTAGATATCAGTTATGCTCACCTTTGCTCGCTCCTTTGAAGGCATTTATAGTAAAAAGGCTTTATATTTAAGAACGTACAAAAGACCTGAACCGAGAAGGGATGCAACATGTTTTACAGAATCTGGAAGTTTGTTGTGCATAACATCTCAATTTCTGTAAATAAACCTGAAGAGAAGCGTGCAATTCTTTAACCTAGCTTTATTGCATCAAACTTTACTTTGTTTTTTTGAATAGACGTGAGAGTGTTTTGCTCATGAACAGGTGTCGTGGTATCGAGTGTGTGTAGTCGCGTTCTGTGCTTTTATATCTCTCTCTTTACTGTGGGTCATCCTCAGTGGCTTTTGATCTGTGTGTTCCTCAAAGCTGAAACTCTACACGAGTGTTTTGATCACGGCTCGCAGCGCTTTTTACTGTGAACTTCTGCTCTTGTGGTCGTACTTTAGTTCTGCTGTCAGGTCAAAAGGTGATGCAAACAAATTATTCAATGTGGTAATCTGATATAAACACACACACACAACACACCACACACCACACACACACACACACACACACACCGCACGCGCACACACACACACACACACACACACACACACACACACACACACACGCACACACACACACACACACACACACACACACACACACACACACACACACACACACACACACACACACACACCCTATCCCTAAAACCTACCCATCACAGGAAACATTCTGCATTTTTAATAAAACATTGTTTTTATGTTTTTTAAGCTATTTGAATTACGAGGACTCATGAATTGTCCTCATAAACCCACGTTTTAAGTTGTAATACCAGTGTAATACACTTGTCATTTTACAAAATTGAGTCCTCATGAATCACACACACACACACACACACACACACACACACACACACACACACACACACACACACACACACACACACACACACAGTTCAGTTTAGTCTGTATTTGAGTTGTCAATCAATTTAAACAATTAACTGAATTTATTATCATTTATTAACTAATTGCAAATATATTCAATATGCAAAACAAAGGGTTAAACGTGCAAAATCTGGTATAAATACAAATCTGATAAGCAGTTTTGTCTGTATATCATCAGCTGTCAATCAATAATTTTTTTTTTACTGAATTAATTTAATTGTAAATCATTCAATACGCTAAGTTGCAAACAAAATGGTTAAATGTTGTAAATCTGATTTCACGAGTTCACACTTATAATTAGATAGTGAAGCTTTATGTGTATTTTGTGTGCTGTCGGGGGGGGTGTGTGTGTGTCTGAATTGTGTCCCGAACCCTGTGGTTGTGATAAGAATAGTTAGGACTATAAGTGAGGAGGACGGGTGGTGGAGGGATGCTGATAAACCCGACGGAGAGAGCTAAGAGCTCTGCTGTATATAACCTCTTATCAGTAATGAGTTGATTAACTGAATGTGCTCCTCTTGTGTTAATCAGGGTAATTATCTGAACATGCTGGCTAAAAAACACATCATATAAATTAATCAGATGAGCAGTTTTTGCCTGTATTTGAGCTGTGATCATTAAAAAAATTAAATTAATTAATTAGAATTTTTATTTAATTGCAAATAATTCAATACACAAACAAAGGGTTAAAATGTGTAAATCTGATCAAAATAAATCTGATGAGCAGTGTTGACTATATTTCAGTTGTCAATAAATAAAAAATTAACTGAATTAATTATGTTATCAATTGCAAATAATTCAATACGCAAACAAAGGGTTAAATGTGTAAATCTAATATTAATATAAATCTAATAAGCAGTGTTGACTGCATTTCAGCTGTCAATCAATTTAACAATTAACTGAATTAATTATAATTTAATCAATTGCAAATAATTCAATACGCAGAAACAAAAGGGGTTAAATGTGTAAATATCTAATTATAAAATCTAATAAGCAGTTTTGACTGTTTCTGCTGTCAATCAATTAAAATACAATACCAAATAATAATACAATAAACATACATATATTAATTAAAAAAATTCACTGAAATATTTCAATATTGCAATCAATATTCTCTGAAAAACTAACAAGCCCTTAAATGAAGAGCATTCAAATAAATTACATTTATTAATGATTAAAATTACAAAAAAGGCTTTGGATGTAATTTTGTTGTTGTTGCATATAATAATTGTATTTGAATTATCATGACACTTTTAAGATTTGAGAAACACATTTCAAAACCTTTGAATACTGTTCCATCCTTTTGAACTAAAATATAGTGCTGAGTATATGTCCAATGTCTATCTTTTATGCATTTACCAATTCATAATCTCAGGACTAATATATGCTGCCGTCTCACTCTTTATTCTCCGAGCGCTGCTTTGTTCAGAGAGCATCTCTCATTTGTTTGTATTCTGAGGCCCAGTGGTTAATTGGCAGCACGCCTGTCTGTTGTGATTCATCTCAATGTGTGAGGAAGCTTGTTGTACACTGTAATATATTAAAAGGGTGCTCACAAAAGCTCCCTCGCTCTCTTCTATAGTCTCCCGAGACTGCATGTGTAAACCCCCTGGGCTTCATTCAGGGCGTTTTAGCGTCTGCCCTCTATGAATGCATGTCAGCGATATGGAAATGAAAGCCGATTCGAAGGCGTCCAAACATGCTTATTCAGTAAAGCTTTGTGTTGACGGCTCTGTCAATGAGGGAAGAAATACACACACACACACACACACACACACACGCTTCTCACCATCTGTATGTGTTGGCACCGGATGGGGGGGGCGCTTATGGGCAGACGCTCGTGGTTATGACCAAGTCTGTTCTGCAAGCTAAGATAAAGCAGACTTCTAGAAATTGCTTCTATCCATTTTCGCTGAGGCTAAACCCCTCTTTA
This sequence comes from Phoxinus dragarum, assembly GCA_033366665.1. NCBI lineage: Eukaryota > Metazoa > Chordata > Actinopteri > Cypriniformes > Leuciscidae > Phoxinus > Phoxinus dragarum. The sequence goes on along the minus strand of JARPMJ010000204.1, from coordinate 84,649 downwards.
GTGCGCACAAGGGGAACGGCTCTGAAAGCAATTTTAGAGGAAAACGAATAAAAAACAGGATGCAAAATCGGTCGGGCGTAATGATGCTCGGGTGTTAAAAGAGAATGAGTCAACATTTATGCTGAATCTTAATAAAATCAAATATAATGCAATTACTTTTCTAAGCAATCAGACTTACCCATCAGACCGTTAAACGGACGAGAAAACTTGGCCTATTTTGAAAGAAGCGACAGATTCTAGAGACCAGAATGTCATAGAAGCCTGAGGGTGGAATAATTTTACCATTTAATTATTTTTAATTGGCAATTGTATAGGAACATTAACTGCAACACAATACAATGCAAACACCAAGAATACACAAGCAACTGCATAGCAACACCCTGGAAACCACCTAAAAACATCCTAGCTTTTCACATAGCAACACACTAACAGCTTCTCAGAATGCCTTAGAAACTACATAGCAACATCCTAGCAATGCAACCCACCCAGTATACCCTAGCAAATGCATAGCAACACCCTGGAAACCACTCAAAACATTATAGTAATTGCATAGCCACACTCTAATAGCCCCTTAGAATGCCTTAGCAACTGCATAGCAACATCCCAGCAATGTAGCCACCCAAAATACCCCTAGCAACTGCATAGCAACACCCTGGAAACCACCCAAACTATTCTAGTAATCGCATAGCAACACACTAACAGCCCCCCCAGAATACCCTAGCAACTGCATAGAAACACCCTGGAAATCACCCAAAACATTCTAGTAATCGCATAGCAACACAATAACAGTCCCTCAGAATGCTTTGGCAAATGCATAGCAACATCCAAGCAATGCAACCGCCCAGAATAGCCTTGTGACTGCATAGCAACACCCTGGAAACCACCTAAAACATCCTAGCTTTCACATAGCAACACACTAACAGCTTCTCAGAATGCTCTTAGCAACTACATAGCAACATCCTAGCAATGCAACCACCCAGAATACCCTAGCGACTGCATAGCAACACCCTGGAAACCACTCAAAACATTCTAGTAATCGCATAGCAACACACTAACAGTCCCTCAGAATGCTTTAGCAACTGCATAGCAACATCCTAGCAATGCAACTCGCCCAGAATACCCCTTGCGACTGCATAGCAACACCCTGGAAACCACCCAAAAGATCCTAGTAATCTCTAACCTCACAATTCCCTAGCAACTGCATATCAATATGCTAGCATCTACTTATGACCTAGTAACCACCTAGAACACATTAGCAATTTGCATAGCAACGACCTATCAACCAGTACAAACATCCTAGCAATTAGCAACACCCTGGAAACCACACAAAACTATATTATACTATACTAAAACTATATTATAGTAATAACATAGCCACATACTAACAGCTCCTTAGAATGACTTAGTAATTGCATAGCAACAACCTAGCAATGCAACCACCCATAATACCCTAGCAACTGCATAGCAAAACTCTGGAAACCATCAAAAAACCACATGGGTACATGCTAACAGTCAATTGCATAGAAACATGCAACCACACAGAATACCCTAGCAACTGCATATCAATATGCTAAAATCTACTTAACAATTGCATAGCTATGACCTAGCAACCACCCTAGTAACATGACACCCTCTCATAACACCATATTGTGGTGGTGAGTTTTTACATAGGCAAAAACATTCAAAAACTGTTGGAAAATGTAAAGAGATATAGTCTTTATTAGTAAAGATTAGTCTTTAATATGTCTACTTAACTGAAAACAAATGCAATTACCCTTTCATGTGAAACATTCATGGTTACATTAATTTCCTAAGGCACATGATATTCACTGATTGGTTATGCAAGAAGACAGATAGAGATAAAGGTTGGAACACAGATGCATATGGGGTCATTCATCTCTGGCAGAGATGCCCGTCGCAGTGGGTGAGGAACGGGACAGGCGTCAGCACGGTTATGTAATCCATCTGTGCTGCCACTGCAGGCGATTGGCACTGACTTTAAGAGAATAGCAACGGGTGACCCTCACCAGTCCCCTGACAGCCACAACTCTACCCACAATCCCCTTCTCAATCTGTCTGGCCCTCTGCAGCCCTTCACCTTCAAATGACCTGGGCTGCGTTTAACTTGAAGATATACACTCGTGAACTTCCATAAGCACTTCCCCGCCGCGCATTTTTGAAGTGCGTTCGTCAAGTGGGAGAGTTTTATTTTGACAGACCCTCAATATGAACACTTCAGGCGGATCCATAGACCACAATGCACCGTGATTGTGACGTCACAGCAGGTCACGCTTAATTTACCTCCATCCCACACAACTTTAAGAGTTATTTTGATTATTTAACCACATTTAATACCTTAAGCCCTTTTTCTTCTCTTTTCCTCTCTGCTGACGAGGGCGGGGGCACACCTGTCACTCACACGAGATCCACCAATAGCAAACCACAACCATCCAAACAATTCCCCACAATCAAAAATCAAGCCTCGTTTGCATTTGTTGCAAGCCAAGCATTTGTTCTTGTCCGAGAAGCCATTTCACTCGGATATACGTCACAATATATAGCGGAAGAAAAGACTATCGCAACTTTCATTTTATGCTGACTTTTAAAAGTGATGTTTCAACACTTTTTAGGGGGCCGTGCACTGAAGACACATTCTTGAGTTATTGGGACAGAATATGCAAGTAAAATAGCTGTTGAATGTCATTTCGGTACTGAATTGTAAACACTTTTTGAGATACCTTCATACTATAAGTGACCCTGGGACCACAGAACCAGTCACATGGGTCACAATTTTGACATTTTTGAAAAGCTGAATAAATAAGCTTTCCATTGATGTGTGGTTTGTTAGGATAGGACAATATTTGGCTGAGATACAATTATTGAAAATCTGGAATCTGAGGGGAGCAAAAAAATCTAAACATTGCGAAAATCTCCTTTAAAGTTGTGCATTTATGTTCACGATTGTGCTGCATTCACTCACAAAAATACATGTTTTATATATTTACGGTAGGAAATTTACTAAATATCTTCATGGATCATGATCTTAATATCCTAACGATTTTTGGTATAAAAGAAAAATCTATAATTTTTGACCCATTACAATGTATAGTTGGCTATTGCCACAGATATACCCGTGCAACTCCAGACTGGGTTTGTGATCCAGGGTCACACATGAGCAATATGATGTTCACTTTATACACACTAAAACATGGACTTCACCAGATGATTCATCAGTCAGACCTGTGTCTAAAACCTGGCACAGAATGCTCTGTGACGCACATCTCTCCTGGCACTGGCCCTTTCTCCTTCCTTTGCATTTGGACAAAACTGTTATCCAGCTGACCCTTGGTCTCTAGACCTCAGTCCTGCAAAAACTCACAATTGTATTCATATTAAGACAAAAGCACCGTTGAGTTTTGTTTGTGAAGGAGGTCTGACCACAGCATATGTAAGAGAACATCTTCACTATTAATGCAAATGCTAGATAGATACGTATTTAATGTTTTTCACATATTAACACTATATGTTTAACACGAGCACACAACCTTCTCGAGAACTTTCCTGCTAAATTCCTTATTTTTTATTTCAAATGCAGTGCTTAGAAAATGCTTAAAGTGAGCTCAAAAATGATAAATTGGGGAAAAAGCTGTTGAGGTTGGCTTAATAGAATTGCATTGGCCATCTGTGATCATTATTTTTTTGCATTCTCTAACAATATTACATGCATTAATGCCAATATGCCTAAAACATTATTTTAACAGTTGTGATTAGATTAATAGCATTGCATTGGCCGACTGAACGACTCTTATTTTCCATATTTTCCATTTTTTTTATTATACTCAATGCATGACACCCCCCACCTACCATAACAGTATTATCTTTTTAGTCGTTCAAACCCCCCACCCCACCATAACAGTAGTTCATATGACTACATTCCAGGTCTTCTGAAGTCACTTTATAGCTTTGGGTGAAGAAAATCCAAATTTATGGTGTTATTCCATCAATATTTATGTTGTTATTCTTTCAAGAGTTCTAGCTCTCAAATTTCATTTGCACAGGGGAAGGTTTTAGTGAATAACAACATAAGTATTTTCCTATTCAAAAAAAGAATTATAAAATTAAAATTTGTCCTTCTGTGTTCTAAAGAAGACAGGCTTTTTTTTTTGGCATATTAAGGCATGCTTTCCCATATTTGAGGATAAATGAAACATCTGGAAGCCTGACAGTGTTGTCAACTCAAATATTCATTTATTTTCCTGTTTAATGGGAAATGTAGATACAGGAAGTACACGTCTCTGAGTGAGGAAAGGTCCTCTTTATGGATTTGAAGAGCATTTAAGGCCTGACGAGAGTTCACAGGAGCATCATCTCGTCTTCATTCAGTCTCTGTGGCTCTCACACTCCCTTCCTCCAGTGCGCTTGCTCCGAATCAATAATGCAGGGGTCAATCCATTATGAGAGTGTTTGAGAGAGATTCTCATTCACATGCATGTATTTAACACGTGTGACACACTGCACTATATTGAAAGAATGGAGCGCTTGAATGAAATGAAAATGACTTGAGAAATGTTTTATCAGTTCCTCCTCTGTTACTTCACGCACTCTTGTACAGCAGACACAATTTCATCAAAGATCGCGTCTCTGTTTTCCTTTGTGACCTGTGGGAGGAAAAGCAGACAGCACAACTTAACTGGAATTTTACATTTTCTGAAGAAAATGAGAACGGAAAATATGAGCAATTGTGGAAATGAGAAAAAACAAGGGCTGGATTGTTTGTTAAACATGCATTGCAGAGAGTTCCCAGCTCAAGTTTAAATGATTTTTCCAATTGTTTGTGATTAATAAGACTTTTTTAAACATCATTTCATAGAGTTTGCAAGTTCATAAAGAGCAAGTTCTGGATCAATAACTAGAAAAGGCTATATTCCGTGATATAGATTACATTTTTAAGATTCATTACAAACTGTAGCCCCTTAAAAAAACGTATTTCTCAAAACACTTTCAATATGCCGTTACGAAGAATATTGAATAAATACACGAGTAATTGTGGAATGCATAGAATTTGGTGAACAACGCAAGTTTGGATTCTGTGGATCTTCTGTTGATGTGGGAGCAGATTCCATACAGGCCAAACAATACGCAATGTAAAGGAATCTGAGTTATCAAGCATCATATCAGCACACAACACATGTAAACCTGTAAACACATGCACTGTTTCCAGACGCCTGCATTCATCACATGCTGGTCTAGACACACTGGACAATGACTCACGGATGAACGCTCAAATGTAGCCACGCTTCCATTTCCCTTTGTGTGTAGGCCAGCATGCATAATATATCTTCTGGGGAAGTTTGTGCATGGCACGTTTGGTGACGAAAATAAACTTTAAGGTTTATGCATTTAATTTGTGAAACAATTCACAATTTCATTAATGTATGACTGGCAAACATGCATCATATTAAAGGTACACTATATCACTTTTTTTTGTTCAAATTCAATACATCATCAATCCTTTTACCAGAATGTGTTTTTGTCTTACTCTGATGCACTATGGTAAGCCGATAATAAGTGTTTATATTTTAGACCTGACGGTATGGTTTTCGCGGGAAATTGCGCACATACGTCACTGACCCGTGCGCGTCTCGTCATATCCGTAAATAGAGTTGCTCGGGATGCTTTGACGCGTGTCTGGTGTCGGATTGGTAGAGGTTAGTTGAGTGAGTGTGTGTGTGTGTGTGTGTGTGTCTGGTGTGGGAGTGGCAGAGGTTAGTTGAGTGTGTGTGTGTGTCTGGTGTGGGAGTGGCAGAGGTTAGTTGAGTGTGTGTGTGTGTGTGTGTGTGTCTGGTGTGGGAGTGGCAGAGTTTAGTTGAGTGTGTGTGTGTGTGTGTGTGTGTGTGTGTGTGTGTGTGTGTGTGTGTGTGTCTGGTGTGGGAGTGGCAGAGGTTAGTTGAGTGTGTAGGCTTGTTCGACTTGAACCGGCACAACACATACCGATTGGTGAATGACAGGAAAGTACCGCGAGAGCGAATAAAGTAGACGGCTCCTTATGCTTTTTAATCAACTTTTGTTAGTTGAGTGTGTGTGTGTGTGTGTCTGGTGTGGGAGTGGCAGAGGTTAGTTGAGTGTGTGTGTGTGTGTCTGGTGTGGGAGTGGCAGAGGTTAGTTGAGAGTGTGTGTGTGTGTCTGGTGTGGGAGTGGCAGAGGTTAGTTGAGAGTGTGTGTGTGTGTGTGTCTGGTGTGGGCGTGGCAGAGGTTAGTTGAGTGTGTGAGTGTGGGTTGTGTGTGTGTGTGTGTGTCTGGTGTGGGCGTGGCAGAGGTTAGTTGAGTGTGTGAGTGTGGGTTGTGTGTGTGTGTGTGTGTCTGGTGTGGGAGTGGCAGAGGTTAGTTGAGTGTGTGTGTGGGTGTCTGGTGTGGGAGTGGCAGAGGTTAGTTGAGAGTGTGTGTGTGTGTGTGCGTGTGTGTGTCTGGTGTGGGAGTGGCTGTCTGGTGTGGGAGTGGCAGAGGTTGGTTGAGAGTGTGTGTGTGTGTGTGGGTGTTTGTGTCTGGTGTGGGAGTGGCAGAGGTTGGTTGAGAGTGTGTGTGTGTGTGTGCGTGTGTGTGTCTGGTGTGGGAGTGGCTGTCTGGTGTGGGAGTGGCAGAGGTTGGTTGAGAGTGTGTGTGTGTGCGTGTGTGTTTGTGTCTGGTGTGGGAGTGGCAGAGGTTGGTTGAGAGTGTGTGTGTGTGTGTGCGTGTGTGTGTCTGGTGTGGGAGTGGCTGTCTGGTGTGGGAGTGGCAGAGGTTAGTTGAGAGTGTGTGTGTGTGTGTGCGTGTGTGTGTCTGGTGTGGGAGTGGCTGTCTGGTGTGGGAGTGGCAGAGGTTGGTTGAGAGTGTGTGTGTGTGCGTGTGTGTTTGTGTCTGGTGTGGGAGTGGCTGTCTGGTGTGGGAGTGGCAGAGGTTAGTTGAGAGTGTGTGTGTGTGTGTGGGTGTGTGTGTCTGGTGTGGGAGTGGCTGTCTGGTGTGGGAGTGGCAGAGGTTGGTTGAGAGTGTGTGTGTGTGTGTGTGTGTTTGTGTCTGGTGTGGGAGTGGCAGAGGTTGGTTGAGAGAGTGTGTGTGTGTGTGTGTGTGTGTGTTTGTGTCTGGTGTGGGAGTGGCAGAGGTTAGTTGAGTGTGTGTGTGTGTGTGTGTGTGTCTGGTGTGTGTGTGGGTGTCTGGTGTGTGTGTGTGTGTGTGTGTCTGGTGTGTGTCTGGTGTGGGCGTGGCAGAGGTTAGTTGAGTGTGTGAGTGTGGGTTGTGTGTGTGTGTGTCTGGTGTGGGAGTGGCAGAGGTTAGTTGAGTGTGTGTGTGTGTGTGTGTGTGGGTGTGTGTGTCTGGTGTGGGAGTGGCAGAGGTTGGTTGAGAGTGTGTGTGTGTGTGTGTTTGTGTCTGGTGTGGGAGTGGCAAAGGTTAGTTGAGTGTGTGTGTGGGTGCGTGTGTCTGGTGTGTGTGTGGGTGTCTGGTGTGGGAGTGGCAGAGGTTAGTTGAGAGTGTGTGTGTATGTGTGTTTGTGTGTGTGTGTGTGTGTTTGTGTCTGGTGTGGGAGTGGCTGTCTGGTGTGGGAGTGGCAGAGGTTAGTTGAGTGTGTGTGTGGGTGTGTGTGTCTGGTGTGTGTGTGGGTGTCTGGTGTGGGAGTGGCAGAGGTTAGTTGAGAGTGTGTGTGTATGTGTGTTTGTGTGTGTGTGTGTTTGTGTCTGGTGTGGGAGTGGCTGTCTGGTGTGGGAGTGGCAGAGGTTAGTTGAGTGTGTGTGTGTGTGCCTGGTGTGGGTGTGGCAGAGGTTAGTTGAGTGTGTGTGTGTGTGTCTGATGTGGGAGTGGCCGAGGTTATATGTCACAACGAGCGACTACAGTTTGACACGGATCAGCGAAGTCTCCGGGGAATCACCCGTTTAAAACAAACGCAGACCAGAGGAGAATCTGCTGGCAAAATCAGAACTCGACAGAGCTCGTAATAAAACAGGAATCAACATTAGCGAGGCTTTTTGGAGGTGGCGAGATGAAGGGATTTGAAATGTTGTAAAAGTGACGCAGAGATGATGGCGTTTTTGTTACTCAACAGGGCCATTGGTGGCAATTGTTCAATGATCAACTTAGGCTGACGATGCTCTTGGGAAACACAGCCCTGATTATTAAGGTATTTTATTAAACAGATAAACTGCCATATGTACAGTATCTCTCTAACAGAGTTAACTGTAAAGCATTATCTATTGTGAAGGGTTATATTCATCCGCACGGTCATGCAGAGCCGAAGCACAACCAAAGTGTTCTTCCACAAAATGCATGCAGTTTTGTTTTTTAACTGCTAGTGGGCCAAAAGTTACATAGTGTATTTGTTTGTTTGTAAAAACTGTGTAATCCAAATGGATGAAAATTTTACATGCAAAACAAATATATGCAATATGCAAACATAAATCCTAAATATGTTTATGACTGTGTTATATGGTCATATAAATTCTTTGAAGTAGGAAAAGGACAAGAACAAACTAAAAAAGTTTCCATCTGCAGTGTCTCTCCACAGTAAGTTTAAGTGTTGCATGTAAATGAAAGGTGCCAAGGATGTTTGCATGGAAAATTCCAGCGACGTAAATCAAATTTTTACCATAAATATCTTGACGTCCTGTCTGCTGCGCACTTCCTCCACCAGCGCGAGAGCTTTTCCTTTAGGAACAGGGATAGTGCCCAGGATTGAACAGCTGGAGGCGTCCAGAGTCTGTCTCACCGCACGGATAAACGCTTGGCTGAACAGCTCCATCTTTCCGATCTCATCGATGACAAACACCTTCTTGCTTCCCTCACACATCTGTTTGATAAGGACACTGGATAAACTGAAGAAACTCAAATCTAAACATGTTCAACAAACTTTCTGCATGCCGTTTTACCGTGTTACTCATTTAGTAATAACCCTTATGTTGTTTCAATCCAAACCCGTATGATTTTCTAACTTTTATGGAAAAGCAGACTGTGACCTGTGGCCACCAAGCTCCAAAAAAACGGCAGAAAAGCATTTAATATGATCATAAAATGAATTTATTATTGTGTGATGATCTTCCCCTCCTCCACAACTCTCAAATGTCATTCACACTTTCACAATTACATCTTCAAGTTTGTATCAATTTATGCATCGTTGACATGCTAGACTTATTCTTTTAGTCATACTATTGGTGGTGGTTGTACTTCTATTGCATCAAATGCATCAGGGTTATAATTAACTAAAACTAAACCATTTTCATTACTTGAAATAAAATAGAAGTTAAAGGGATAGATCACCCCCCCCCCCAAAAAAAAATCTGCAATTAATTATTCACCCTCATGTCGTTCCAAACCCGTAAAACTTTCATTCATTTTCAGAACACATATGAAGATATTTTTCAAAAGTTCATAAAGAGATCGTAAAACTAATCCATATGAATTGAGCGGTTCAGTCCAAATTTTCTGAAGAGACACGATCACTTTATATGATGAACAGATTGAATTTAGGATTTTATTCACATTCACTTTCATGTTAGAGATCAAAAATATCTTCATTTGTGTTCCGATGATGAACGAAAGTCTTACGGGTTTGGAACGACATGAGGGTGAGAAATAAATGACCGAATTTTCATTTTTGAGTGAAATATCCCTTTAACGATACTAAAATAACATTAAAGTTCATTCAAAGGTTTCAGGTCTCGAACACGCCGCATCCTACGCTAACTAGCAGAGATGATGAACATGAAGGCTCTGGCTCCAGACACACTAAACGTGTCAGTCAGGAATGCATGACTATGGCTCACAGACAGATGAAATATGTGTTTGTGTATGATGGTAGCATAGTGGTGATGAAGATAAGGAAGTTCAAACCTGAAATAACTGAGTGCTGCACAATTTCCAGTGAATAAGAACTTAAAGGTTATGATATGAGAAATCAAATTTGCCTTGATCTGTTGACATATAAGAGGTCTTTGCACCATTAAAACATCCTGCCAGTTTCATAGCTTAAAACATCCTTCTCATTATAAACAAACCATTTATTTAAAGGTGCAATGTGTAAAATTCATGAGTATCTATTTTCAGAAATAATATATATAACTATGTTTTGAGTGGTGTATAAAGACCTTACAAAATTAACCGTTTTATTAACTTAGAATAAGCTTTCTAAGCAGAATAAATGAAAATTTCTATCTACACACACCGCGGATCACCTTACATGTTAAGTCGCCATTTTGCGCCGCCATGTTTCTACAGTGGCCCTAAACGGACAAACTTCTCTACAGAGTGCACTTCGTCACTCTGCTGTTTTTGCTTCTTCTTCGTTGGTATTTTCAGAGGCAACTTGCACCGTCACTACGTTGAATACACACAAAGAACTAGTAATAGTAACGAAGTATGATTGTAAGTAGTGAAATTTTAACAAATGGAGGATCACAGGTATAATTTTGCAAAAGAGCCGACAGAGCGGCAATCTTCGTCGGCAAAGACGAGAAAACATGATGCAGCCAGGCGAAGTCGGGACATACGACGCCATAAATCCCGTATTAAAGGAACAATCCACTTTTTTTGGAAATAGGCTCATTTTCCAGCTCCCCTAGAGTTAAACAGTTTTAACGTTTCCGAATCCATTCAGCCGATCTCCGGGTCTGGCGGTAGCACTTTTAGCATAGCTTAGCATAGATCATTGAATCTGATTAGACCGTTAGCATCTCTCTCAAAAAAAATTCTATATTTTTCCTATTTAAAACTTGACTCTTCTGTAGTTACATCGTGTACTAAGACCGACAGAAAATGAAAAGTTGCGATTTTCTCATTTTTTTGGAAAATGAGACTATTTCCAAAAATAGTGGAGTGTTCCTTTATCATCTTTGTCCAGATGGATTTTTTTTTTAACGACAGCTAAGTTGCCTGTTTTCTGCTGGACAAGTAAGTTAGGCCAACTTTAGTCAGTCAGTCAGTCAGTCATATTTATTTATAGAGCACATTTAAAAACAACAGCTGTTGGCCAAAGTGCTGTACAACATGTAAGCAAGTATTCTAATGAGTAAACATAAAACCACAGATAAACAATACACAATACAATACATTACAATACCACTATGCCCACTTATGACCATAAGCAGCAGTAAATAAGTGGGTTTTAAGCAAAGATTTAAAATCAGTGTATGTTGGAGCTGTCTTTATGTGAGATGGCAGATTGTTCCAAAGCTGTGGAGCGGCCACTGAAAAGGCACGATCTCCTTTTAATTTTAGACGTGTTCTTGGAACAGTCAGCTGTAGACTGCTGGTTGATCTGAGATTTCTAAAAGCATTATGGTGGAGTGAAAGGAGATCAGAGATGTATGGAGGAGCCAGTCCATGCAATCCCTTATAAACGAACAGTAGTGTTTTGAACTCAATACGATGTTTAACTGGCAGCCAATGGAGAGAGAACAATACTGGCGAAATATGTTCTCTTTTCCTTGTTCCTGTCAACAATCTAGCAGCAGCATTTTGGACTAGTTGAAGACGTGACAGTAGGGACTGTGAAACACCCAAGTACAGTACATTACAGTAATCTAATCTTGATGAAATAAAAGCATGTATCACGGACTCCATGTCTCTGGGTGTTAAAAATGCCTTAATTTTCGCAATATTCTTCAACTGATAAAAACAACTTCTGACCACACCGTTGATCTGCTTGTCAAAAGTCAGAGCAGAGTCAAAAGTAACACCCAGATTGCGGACATGTGGATGGAGATTGCCAGATAAAGGTCCCAATTTACCTGCAACAACCTCTGTTAACGTAGATGAGCCAAAAATTAAAACTTCCGTCTTAGAATCGTTGAGCTGAAGGAAGTTTGCAGCCATCCACTGTTTAACGTCTCTTAAACAATCAAATAAACACTGCAAACTAGAGTCATCCTTTGGATGTAAAGGGACATAACACTGAGTATCATCTGCATAGCAGTGGTATGATACATTATACTTGCTAAAAATAGTATACAATGGAAGCATGTATAAGGAGAATAAAACAGGACCCAGAATCGAGCCCTGCGGAACCCCGTATAAAACTGGTGCACGAGATGATAGGTAATTTCCTGTCTCTACTGAAAAGGTTCGATCCTTTAAATATGAGGCAAACCAGTTCAAAGCACATCCTTGAATCCCAATTTGCTTTAAACGATTTAGAAGAATGCCATGGTCGAGAGTGTCAAATGCCGCGCTAAGATCCAGCAGAATTAAAACAGCACATTTACCAGAGTCGACAATCAGAAATAAGTCATTTAATACTTTAAGCAGTGCAGACTCTGTACTGTACTTTCTGTGGGACAGAAACCGTGACAATGGTACACACTCTTGGCTTACATTTCCCATGTTATCTGTCGGTGGCCAAAATGTATAATTTTTTTCTTTGTAAAGAAACCTTGTTGCTTGACTGGCTACTCTCTGCTGTCTCAGACAACAGCTTGTTATGTTTTGGCCACCGTAGCTTCTTCGAAGGGGAGGGGTGAGCGGGGGCTGAGACGTTAGTTGCAATTCACAACCGAACCACTAGATGTGACTAAAATTCACACACGGCACCTTTAATCAAGCTACAAAAATGACTTGTGTAGATATTGTGAGATCTATGATGTCACATGGGCAAATACATATAAGCACAGGGGCGTAACTATCGGTAAGCAGGGTAAGCGGTTGCTTACGGGCCCGGACCAATCAGGGGCCCGCCCGCGTGACTGGACGATATTGATTGACAGGCCCAGGCGGGTCCCCCTATCGTATTTTACTACTTATAGTCTGATCGCATTTAAATTTTTTGCTTATTGATTTGAATAAATAATGACAACAACATATTTGACTGATCATTAAATAAATGTTTGAAACGAACAATGATGAATTTGGTGTAATTTGTTTCGAATTGGGACTGGGGAATCCCCGGGTGAACATGCGCATTGCGTGCAAAACAGTAAAAACCGGTGAACTTGAGACAGATATGGAGTCGTCAAATTTTTTGTCAGAGCGTTCTTTTTCTAAACTGAAACTGATAAAAAGCTATCTCAGGAGCTCAATGGGACAGAGTCGTCTCTCTGGACTTGCCATAGGCTACTGTCAATTGAGAATGCCCGTGCGCGCTATCTGGATCTTAAAGGAGAACTCCGGTCAATTTTAACATTGAGCTCAATTTTTAGTAAATTTGGAGAGCTGTCAATACAGAGAACAACGACAAAAATCGGTGTTGCCTACACCGTGTTATCCTCTTTTTAAAATTTGCGACTTGAATGAGGTCTAATTTTAAACCTGCTTTTATTTCTCTTATCATCCTTGGTGTGTCATACAAGTGCCCAGCCATGTCGAGTGATTCCTTCAGAATGAACACGAGTGAATCTGACTGCAGTAGATGTGAAAGATATGAATAAAAATGATGTTATATCAGCCAGCGCAAATACCTGTATTTAGTTCCTGTTTTCGGTTGAAGTCCAAAGTAGTCAATTGTCGAGTTCACGCGCTTGATCATAGGTAACTAAACCTATGACCTGACAGCTTCGCACAGAGGAAAGCCCGGAAAATGCAGCTATAATGTAAGTGAGCATATTTTTTATGTATTTGGACTTAGGCCTATGTGTATATAGCAGTGACAGTAACAGTAACAATGTGTTATGGTGCGCCGTCACCATTTTTTTTTTTTTTTTTTTTTGTGCGTGTAGCGTCATCACGTGTTGTAGTAGGGGGGCCCGCCTTGATAATCCTGCTTAAGGGCCCGGTGTTGACTCGTTACGCCACTGTATGAGCAAGACATCAACGAATAGTTGTACATCATTGCACCATAGGCCCCGCCCACTGACGCTCAGTCTCTTAAAGGGATAGTTCACCTAATAATGAAAATTTGTTCATCTTCGGAACACAAATGAAGATATTTTTGATTTAATCTGAGAGATTTCTGTCCCTCCATTGACAGCAAGCAACTACCTTTTACGCTTCAAAGTAAAGAGATCGTAAAACTAATCCATATGTATTCAGTCGGTCTAGTCCAAATTTTCTGAAGAGACTCGATCGCTTTAAATGATGAACAGATTTAAATTTGGGCTTGTACTATTTTTTTTCCAATGTATATCAAACATCAATTTAGATAAGAATTATATTCCATTATATTTTTAGTACAGTATGCATATAGGTTGTTTATTATATCATCCATCCATACATACGTTTCTGAAAAGAGGGAGTGCGAGACTCTCAAACGACTGAAGATCGACCACGTACTGTCCGACCCTGTATTCACGTCCACCTGCGGCAGATCAGTGCTGGGATCAAACAGAGAGTGTGTGTTAGTGGATGACCACAGCACTAAAAGCGTCTGATTGATGGAGAGACGATACCTGAGCCTGGACAGACGCCCTCGATCACCTGTGAGCGTGACCACATCAAAGCCCACTCTCCTGCCTCTCTCTCGGACCTCCTCTGTGTAGAAACCACTGACCGAGACCCCGGAGGAGACCACAGCCTCACACACACTCTTCACCAGAGTCGTCTTACCCACACCTGGTAGAAAAAAACACTTCATTATGAGGTCATTTTTTATAATATTAGGGGTGTAGCGATACCCTCATGTCACGATTCGATACATACAGTATCACGATACGATATTATTGCGATACTACAAGACATATGATAAAAGGTTAACAAAAAATTTACTGTCGATTAAAATGCTAAATTTGGTTTAACATTGTGTGTGTAAATGAATAGACTTGGACTTGGTGCTGGAAACCCAATGACAATAGAGACACCAGAATAACAATATTCACGAATCTGAAGCTGAAAATACAGAATTATTTTAGACGAATATTCTTGCGCTCTGTCACTGATTAGATACATTTTTTTATTTTTTTTTTATTTATATTTTTGCACCATGAAATACAAAATGACAAAAAATAATAATAACAAAACATAAAATATATAATCAAAAATAAAACAAATATTATCAATTTAATGATGTGCAGGAAGAAGCAAAAAACCCCAACTGGGCTTATTTAACGCCTCCACCTATAAACATAATTACAATAAAATCAAAACAAAAACATAAAAAACAAAAACATTATACTACATAAAATTAACAACAAACTAATGAAATGCATATATCCATAACAAACACACAAAACACACATGCACATACATGTATAAATACACATACCATCAACAAATTTTAATGACGAATACAGTAATGAAAATAATAAACAAAAATGTGATCATAACATAAAAAAAATAAAATAATAATAATATTTATATTAAAAATTTAGAACAGCAATTAAATGGGCTTTTAAATCTCTTTTATAACATTTTAATGAGGAGGAGTTAATTGCAAAGTGGGAAAAACTGTTCCATAATTTGATACCCCTAAATCTGATAGTAAATTGACCTCTGCACGTAAGAAACTTTGGAAAATGAAGATCTAATGATTGACGAGTTGAATAAGAGTGTACATTATTAGAGAATACATTATTTAAAATAATGTAGGCCAGTTTTTACTGGTAACATCAGACATTTGGCATTATCACCCACAAATATCCCCCCATTGCATTATTATACATTATTTTCAACATTATACATAGTAGTTTAACATAGTTAGACACTAAAACTCTGAAAACTTAATTTTTTTCTCACACAGTAATTTTTATTTTGGGTGAACTATCCATGATTCATATTGTTGCATTTTTGTATTGTGACACGATATATTGTTACACGGCTATGTCTGACTGTAAATTACAGATCTGCTAAAGGGCTATGGTGAAGGGGAAAAAATGAGATGGGAGGAAAAATTATTTGCCAATGCTTTTGCGTTCTCTCATCTCACATACGTTTTGTCTTACACCGAGAAACTGTGCATTTACTTGCAGTTGCAATGAAGAGGTTTTGTGAGCAAACACGTTTTTTGGGGGAACGCAGATATTTTGTGAGCGAACGCAAAGTTTCTTTAGGGTATGCAAAACATCTGCGAGAGAATGCAAAAGCATTGACTTATTATTTTTCTTCCCATCTCATATTTTTTCCCACCACCCTGTCCTCTTGGTTATGTAATAAATGATCTTGCCACATGGCTATTTAACAGATAAATGAATACATGCACATATTAATTGATTGATGAAATGCCAATTTAAATGTATTTTATGTAAGAGGGAAAATGCTGTGAAGTGATATTCTAGCACAATAATGTATGAACTTGGTTGCTTGGGTTAGTGGTCAGAATACTGTGATTAATTAATATCAATATAATTAATTGTGATTTAATTTAAGTATCTATACGGATTATTTATTTCAACGTATTTATGAAAACTGTTTGTCTTAATAACTTTAAAGTACAATGTCTATTAAAAGACAACAAAATGCTTATCTTTTTAAGCAACCACTAACTCTCTCTCTCATTTACTGCTAAGTTTTTTAACTGCTTACAGCCCCCCCCCCCCTCCAAATTAAATAGATTAATATTAATATAATTTGCATATTAAAGTAGTACATATGCCACCTGATATTACTGTACTGTGGTAATTATTTCAAAGCTCAGAGGGCTGTTGATGTGTTCAGTTTATTATTCTACAATTATTAGTAGGCTATCATAATAATATATATATTTTTTTGTATTATTGCAAGTTAAAACATTGTAGCTTATGCAAGGTAAAAGATCAATGTCATATATGCACATACAGAAGAGAGAGGAACATACAGAACACTCAAAAAAATAAAAAAAGACAAAAAAATACCAAAAAAAAGAAAGAAAAGAAAACAACTAAATATAAACATCAATATAGTGATGTATGCAGGTACATTGGTAAGTTTAAGCAATGAGGTATTTTAGTGATATAGATGGAGAAAATCATAATTGTGATAGAGTTGTAGTAAAAGTAGTATTGATACTACTATTAATAAAAATAACTAGAACAAAAATAATAATAGTAGTAGCAATAGTAGTGGTAGTAGTGGTAACACTAATATTCATGATGATATTTATTCATAATATTTCATCAAAATAATATTTAACAACATGCAAAACGAGTTATTAACTCTAAAAGCATGTCGTCTATACTTTCTTTAAGTGTAAATGAAAATTATATTCGCGTTTATTCACATTTCCATGGCACGCAGAACAAGATGCACGGCTTTTTTGTGTTTACTTCGTAAATTTATGATGCATTTTACCGGGAACGCCAGTCAGGAACACGTGCTTCATCATTCACAAGATGATTCTTGCTGCTTTATGTTTAGTTCAGGTTCAGGTCAGTATGGATCATGGATCCATGGATCCCACACACTTATTACTTCTACTTCCGGGAGCATAATTATGACGCAGGCGCAGAGGAGTCACCCGCTCGAGCGACTCAAAACCTCTTATATACTGTCTATGCTCAAAACAGTGAAAGTTTATAAATTAGGAAAATTTGTCTTGTGCAAGTTAATTGTGCAAGAAGTTATTCCTTCACCACGAGTAACATTAAATCATCTGCTATTTTAATGAGAAAAAAAGGAGATTTATTTTACTCTGAAAGTATTCTCAGATACTCAGAAAGAGGCTTTAAAAGGAAAAGCAGAAATCAGAAATTGTAATAATACTATTTATAGGATTTAATTCTATATTAATTTAAAGTTTTGTCTGATTATCTGCACTTTTTATACTTCATTTTTTTTAATCCATGCTGTTAAAAAAACAAAACAAAAAACAATCACAGTTTAATTTAAAATTACTATTTTGTTTCAATAGAGAATGTGGATGTGATGTTGTGCCAATAACTAAGAAATAATGCAAATGAATCTAAACCATATAAATAAAAATATTATTTTCCACCTATTCAGTTGCAACCACTTTCAGGCTGTAACAAATGAAATGTGTTTTTTGTTTGTTTTTGTATTTCACTCAAACACACATACACACACAATAAATATATATACATACATACATCTATATATATACGTGTATATACACACCATATATCTTATATATATATAAACTTTTTTTGCTAGATGCATTTAATCGATTTGACAGCATATTAATCAAATACAACATTGCTGTTATACTTAAAAATGTAAGCATGTATACAGGGCATTGTTTTTGTATAAAAAGCATGAAGCATCTAATTTAAAACAAATATTCACTCAATATAATCCACATTCCCATGTTATCAATACCAAACTGACTTTAGTTTCATATTAAACAGACTTTTATTAGTTCATTAATCATTTACTAATATATTCAAGGTTCTGCTTTAGAAACAACAACTGTGTTTATTGCTGTAAAAATTGTTGTGGATTACAACAATTACAAATATATGAATTTATAATAAAACCATTAAATATTTATTGAAGCTGTATTTGAACACACACATAACTGTGCCGATAAATGAATGTCTATGCATGTAAAAACATATTGAATTTTGAAGATTTCTGGCGTTAGCTCTTGCAGTTTATCAGATCAACACTGTCTAATCACAGTGTATATCCTGGAAGTTTGTTGAAGACCAGTTCTGAAATGTGATGGCAATTCTGGTCCAGTCCCAGAGAGCCCAGTCTGTCCCGTTCCTCTTCAGCGCCTGGACTGGACTTTAGCACCGGGATATTAGCAGGTGAATCTGAGTCCCGGCTAAATGTCCTGCTGTTCTCAGCAGAGTCGCTGTCAGAACTCTGGGATCTCCTCCGGACAGACGAAGCGGTGTGTGATCCCGGTCTCCGGCGTCTAACGCTAGAGGACAGGAGCTCATCCCCACTGTCGTCTGAAGACAGACTCAGAGCCGAGGTCTGCACACGCGGGCGGATGACGTGTGTGCCTTTGACAGACCGCTGAGGAGATTTCTCCGCTTTCACAGGAACTGGAAGACCTTTACTGTGACCCGAAGCGCTCGAAGCGCTGTTTGTTTTACGCCGGTTTGGTTCTGGACTGCTAAGCGGGTCAGGTGAGTACGCGTCGGTTGTGTTGAGGCTTGTGAAGTCGTCCTGATACTCTTCATTGCTCAGAGGACGGCTGCTCGCTCCACTATCTTCCCTGATGCTTTCTTTAAAACTCTGGACGCCAGGATTGTTCAAATCTGAGTCTGGACGGTCTGAACACTGACTGAGCGCACTTGGAATATAAACTCCAACTTTTTTGTCTTTCTCAGTCACAGTCGTCTCTGTGAAGGAGGCAACATGACTTTCATTTGAACTTGGTCTGGTTTGTGATTTTGATTTTGAACTGCTGACTAATGTAGTTTCATCTAAGTTGACGCCTCTGTAAACTGACTTACGGACATGTTTATGGTCAGGTGACGTCTGTCTCATTGGCTGGTCCTGTTTTATGTTCTGGTATTCTATGCATTCGTGCCGTTTGCTAACACCTGGTTTGACCAGCTTGAGTCTGAGACGAAAAGTGTTTGTCAAGCCATATTTAAGCGTCCTCTTAGGTTGCATCTTTTCTTCTTCTTTCTTTGCACCACTTGCACTCTTCACTGATTTGATCTTGCACTGTCCAGGTCTCAGTTTAGGACTAGCTTTGATCGTTTTCTGATACTCAGATGCTGACGGGTCCTGTGCTGATGTGTACAGCCACGCCAGGTTAGGATGGATGGATAACGGCTGCTGGAGTGGCATCTCTCCGTGAAGCTGTGATAGTTCGACTAGTAAAGCATTCAGCAGCGGTAACTGCCTGATAACGTCCCCGAGTGGAGCTGAATCAGTCTCTTTATGCTGTGATCCTGGAGTTAAAGTTGACTTCCTCATCTGTCCACCTTTGCAGACGTTATCTCTGGAACATCATGCATGACAGATGATTCTTCACGATTTCCATCTTCTGGATCCTCTAGATTAAGACTCTCCATTGCTGCATGTAACCCTGTAAAGCCTGACACATGAAATAATAGTCAGAACAGATTGCATATTTGATTTTATGTTTTGTATCATATTTGAAACATCATGCTTTTATGGCTCATATAGTATGATATAGTAAAAAAAATGGCACTTACAGGTGAAACTCAAAAAGTTTGAATATCGTGCAAAATTCAACTTAAAAGGTGAAACTAATATATTATATAGACTCATTAAATGAAAAGTGAGATATTTCAAGCCTTTATTTGTTATAATTTTGATGATTATTATGGTTTACAGCTTATGAAAACCCCAAATTCAAAATTAGAACATTGTGAAAGGTTTTCATAAGCTGTAAGCCATAATCATCAAAATTATAACAAAAAAAAAGGCTTGAAATATCTCACTTTGCATGTAATGAGTCTATATACTATATTAGTCTCACCTTTTAAGTTCAATTACTGAAATAAATTAACTTTTGCACAATATCCTAATTTTTCGAGTTTCACCTGACCTGTATAATCGAGGAGGAAAAGCAATATTAAGCACAAATATGCAATTTGGTGCAGATGCTGATATTTACATGGACAAAAAGTAAGATGAAATTCTGAAGCTTGTAATGTAAATCAATCAGATTTGTATAACAGTATAGCAGACTACTTACATAAAATGCATTAAAAATATCAGTCATCACTGACTCACAGTGTTGATGGACACACACTAAAATGCTTTTACCAGCTTTAAAGTATGAGCTATCAATCAGAGATTATAAAACTGGCTTTTCAGCAAAGTTTTGCCCTCGGTTTCACAGGCAAGGTTTAAAGGGATAGTTCACAAATGATCCCATAATTTACTCACCCTCAAGCCATCCTAGGTGTATAAGACTTTCTTCTTTCAGACGAACACAATCAGAGTTATATTAAACATATCCTGGCTCTTCCCTAGTAAATAGAGTGTTTGAAGCCCAAAAAAGCGCATCATCCATCATAAAAGTAATCCATACGACTCCAGGGGGTTAATAAAGGCTTTCTGAAGCGATTTTCTAAGAAAAAAATACTTGATAAACTATAGTCGCTGGTTCTGGTACCGACCGTACACAAGTCAGTTCCGGCAGAAGAGTGACCTCTGACCCTGGAGTCGTATGGATTACTTTTATGATGGATGGATGTGCTTTTTTGGGCTTAGTTCAAAATCTCAGGTACCATTCACTCCCATTATAAAGCTGGGGTGATCCAGGATAATTTTTAATATAACTCCGATTGTGTCTCTGAAAGAAGAAAGTCATATACGTACACCTAGGATGGCTTTAGGATGAGTAAATGATGGGATAGTTTTCATTTTTGGGTGAACTAACCCTTTAAACCCGCAGTCCCAGACTAAAATGCATGTTTGATGCTGTTTTAACCGAAAGCAACATATCCTAAAATGTGTCAGTGCCATTGTTCTGCCTCATGATTCACACCAGTATAAACATGTTTTTCTAAGACACATTTATAAAAGCTACTTGAATTGACCTAGAGCCTAATCTTGGCTTAATGTAAACCCTTTCTGTGAAACCAGGCCTTAATAATATTGATAATTTAGAGCCCTTAACACAGTAAGCTAAACATCCTACTTGTCCTCTCCTGGTTCTTCAGGCCGGAGCTGTAAAACAGAGGTGGAGGACAGAAAGTGGTGTGTTCTTGTGCTTCTTCACACCACGAGACGCTCTGTTCAGTCTGAGTGAACACTGCAAGCCCTGGATGCTTGTCTTCTGACATCACGATATCAGCTGACCATCCATCTTGTGAGAGAACATTAGCAGGATTGTTCTCAGACATCTCATCTTTTCCAGTGTACAACACACTTTTACATTCTGCATGCACTGACTTGAGTTCTTCTCCTTTTCCATGGGTCAGGCCGACTTCATAGACTCTGTTATCTTGGATATGAGGGATTAAATTCGCTCCTAGACTTACAATTTATAAGCCAGAGAAATGGCACCGATGCTGTTCCCCATCAGATTGCTGACTGGGGTGAACAGTCTCTCTCCATGAGCGCTCGGAGTGCCAATACCATGCTCACACACATCCAGTTTAATTCTCTCCATAACTTTAGCCAGGGATATCAAGGAGCTTCCTATAAGTTTGGGAATCTCATCTTTAACATCCAATACCATTGCGTAGAGAGGGGTGCTTATGAGATGGGTGTGTAACGAGTGCAACTTCATCTTAAAAAGACAGGATTTGCCTTTATGGAAGGAATACTTCAGATTGTCTGCATCGTCGGGTTGAGATAAAGCCTCAGGTGATCCGCACAGGTCAGTATAGCCTGGTTTAGATGATATATGATCCTCTTGTCCTGATTGGTATATGAGAAGTGTGGGGAAATCTAAGAACCGGACACCCACTGCAAGATCCAAAACATTGCCACGTGATCCATCGACGCGGACGTAATCGATCACCAGTTCCAATGAGAAGAGAGTTTCTAGCGTTGATGACATGTTCCTTCATATACGCATTTACATATAAACAATCATTTTAAAGCACAAGATTGTCTATAACGGAGATGAAACGGCACAAGGAAGCGAGTGTGTGAGTCTGAGAGCGTCGCATCGCCTAGCAACGACATCGTCTCAGGATTGACACGTCACTGGCACCGTGGGATTCTGGGAGATGTAGTTAATTTTTAAGCAATATTGTAGTGTTTTGTTCAAAAGTAAAATGCGATTAAAGCCTATATATTATTACTAAGTATAAAACTGATAGATAAGTGGAAATCTGTTCTACTTATTTTATTTTTATACTCTGATACCTTTTTAAATTATTATTTTCTCTTTTTTATGGTTAGCATAATTTTAACTATGTAAACTTGGTAATGTGTTGATAATGAATGGAACATTTATATTGGTCTTGTTGTGTGGTTGTTAATAATAATAATAAAAGTAATGTATTCATTTATAAATAATAATATTTATATTTAATATTATTTATAATACTGTATTCTCTTCTTCTTCTTCTTCTTCTTCTTCTTCTTCATATTATTATTATTATTATTACTATTAACACAACCACAGAACAACACCAATATAAATGTTCCATTCATTATTAACAATATTGCATCAAAGGTATTGCATAGCTACATATGAACCTGTTGAGTGTGAATCGTTATTTATTTTGTCTTTTCTTACATTTCAATATAAGGTGAAAAATACTGTTAGTCTAATTATTAAAAATACAATTCTTTAAAAGTGCACAAAAACATGTCATGAAGTTACCACACACACACACACACACACACACACACACACACACACACACCACACACACACACACACACACACACACACACACACACACACACACACACACACACACACACACGCATAACAGTAATATTGTGAAATATTATTACAATTTAAAATAATGGTTTTCTATTTTAATATACTTTAAAATGTAATTTATTCCTGTGATCAAAGCTGAATTTTCAGCATCATTACTCCAGTCTTCAGTGTCACATGATCCTTCAGAAATCATTAAAGAAATGTTTATGTGTTATGTCAAAAAGAGCAATGTTTCCACACTTTTGACTGGTACTATAAATTAATTCAAGCATTGTACTCTCAATCTGGTTTGTTTCAAAATCCTAATTTGTTTTTAAGACAAAGAAGAGAATCTATAAAGAAGATTTTGCCTCAGTCTTCCAGTTGGGGCCACTATTACTCCAGGTTCAGTTCATAGTTGTTATTAAACTGAAATCCAAGAATATTTATTTCTTAAATACCCAAACAGCAAACAACATAATGTTAAATGACCTGGTGTGAAAACTATAAAGTTGTCTGAAATACCTCCACTGAAAAGTCTATTTACCATAGTATATTCTTGTCCACTCTTGTGAACAAGTGCGTGGGCGGAGTTTGGCAACAGCTCGACCAATCACAGATCGCGGTAGGCGTGGCCACAGACCGGCTTCACGCGATCCGAGCAAACGGCAGTATTTTGGATTGAGTGAGTGGAGGGTGAAGATAGCAGCTGCTCCGACAACATACAAGTTTCTGTATGGAATATGATCAAATCACTGGCTTTGTATTGTAAAGGAATTAGACTGCACATCATGGGACTTTCTTCAACTCGGAATGCTGAAGGTAAGGTCCACTTGTGCCGTTACTACTCACTTACTGACGTATTGTGTTGTGATTTTTGTAAGAATAGCGTCCGTTGAAAAACTACAGTGATTTGAGTTTCTTTTAGTTCAGTAAACAAGTTTCAGTTTTGGTGATATAAACCCTTATTTTTGTGACTTACAGCCTAGTAAGCTGCCAACCTAGGCGTCATAGTCGCGTGTTGCAGGTTCGGTCGTTTTGGGCGCGTTCCTTGTTGTCAACGGTAATGATGCCCAGAAATTAGGATGTTTGATTGACAGCTCATTAGGTATTGAAAAAAGTCCTACAGTTTGGGAGGTTTTCATTGTTGTCAATTATGCGCGTCCTTGAAACAATACAGATAACTCAGGTGAAGATATCACACACATGCATGTATTAGACACATGCACTTTGTCATTTTGTATATTTAATGTCTTTATCGTGGACTGTGGAGTTATCAGGTTCAAATGCAGCCCAGGGACTGTGCTTTAAATAACACAAAGGCAGTTAAAATAAAGTTGCTTTTAAACACAGGCTGTCAAAAATCCACTAGAGGGCTCTTGAATGTTCTTATGGATCAACAATCCAGTTACATGATGATGGGATTGTCAAATTTTCTTTATTGAAGTGATAATCTGTACCACATGTTACCAATCCATTTATCAGAATTAGGAGTTTTAAGATGATTTAATGGCAGTTTTTATGTAGTGCTTAAGTGACAAATGACAGATTGTATCCTTGATATGAGATGATACTTAATTTTGGATGATATTTGAGAGTATATTCATAGATTTTGAATAACACACTCGCACAAGGATGATCATATTTGTGGGTCTTTGGTATCTATCATATATTAAAAACTCCTGCTTTAGGCTTTAATCCATAACAAAAAGTACATGTTAAATGAATAGTTTACCCCAAAATGATAATGATGTCATCATTTACTCACTTTGTTCCTAACCTGTATGAGTTTTCTTTCTTCTGTTGAAAAGATATTTTGAAGAATATTGGTAACTATACAGTTGACGGTATAGCCATTGACTTCCATTGTAGGAAGGAATACTGGAACTGTTTGATTATTGACATTCTTTGAAATATCATCTTTTGTGTTCAGAAGAAGAAAGAAATTCATACAGGTTTGGAACAACATGAGGGTAAATTATGACAGAATATAAATTTTTTGGGTGAACTATCCCTTTAATGCCATATATGTTTTTGGACATGTGCCATGGTAATTTCTTGGTATTCTTCTGTGTACCATTGAAAATGAATATGGTAATGATGCAGTGGTGCACTATCAAAATTACCATATCTAAAACCATTACTCTTCCATTGTATGGTATTTCTTTGTAAGGGAAGGAACAGCTTCCTCTTAGTTAATAATGAGCTGTCATTTTTTATTCTGCTCTAAACAAAGAAATCATCAGAAGTGTTCTAGTATCTGCGTGAACAGTGTAGATATTAATGCAAGAGTCTTTGTGCTGTGCCACTCAAAGGACTTCAGTATGAGTGTTTTCTCTGTCTTCTGAACAGCCAGCTCGTATCAGATTATGGTCAGATAATTGCACATTTGATTAGACAAGTTACACAGCCGAGTCCTTGTGCGGTGCAGTGTCAAGGGTAATAAAGCCATTTTCTTTATAGCCGAATCAGTAATGATACGTGGGAGACACGGACAGAGAAAATCCTTCTGATGGCCAGTTCTTTCCCACCAGCACACAAAATTACATCCCTGTCTCTGAGGATGAAAACCACCTGGAAAGCCTATATTCATAGACATATTCTAGTTTAATAAACAAAGACAACTGTGTGTGAACTATCAGAATGTTTATTTCCCTGAAAAGTGGTTTGGTTGCAGATGTTGGGGGAAAAGCATTGTTAAAGTGCCCCTGTTATGCCTTTTTGAATATACCTTTCATGCAGTGTGTAAAGCTGATTGTAAATGTTGAAGGCTTGCAGTTGAAGTGCTGCTCAACAATTAAAGTGATTGTTTTTTTAAATGAGAGAATCGATTCTGAACTGCTGAAACGAGTCGTCAGTATTTCTAGTCTTAAAGGAACACTCCACTTTTTTTGTAAATAGGCTCATTTTCCAGTTCCCCGAGAGTTAAACAGTTTTACCGTTTCCGAATCCATTCAGCCGATCTCCGGGTCTGGCGGTAGCACTTTTAGCATAGCTTAGCATATATCATTGATTCTGATTAGACCGTTAGCATCTCTCGCAAAAAAATGACCAAAGAGTTTCGATATTTTTCCGATTTAAAACTTGACTCTTCTGTAGTTGCATCAGGCCGACAGAAAATAAAAAGTTGCGATTTTCGAACTATATTTTCATTCCTGCGTAATAATCAAGGAACTGCTGCCGTACCAGCAGCGCAATGATTTTACGCAGCGCCTGAAAATAGTCCCCAGCTCTGTAACTTTTATTTTCTGTCGGTCTTAGTACACGATGTAACTACAGAAGAGTCAAGTTTTAAATAGGAAAAAAAAGTGGAGTGTTCCTTTAATTGACCCTTCACAGGGAGTTTTATTGACAGGCGATCTGACCAATCATAATCCGCCATTTTTGTCTGACAAAGCAATCCGAGTTAGAGGATTTGAACTTGAGAAGCGGAGTGTACTGACGTCTTTCCGCGGTTAAAACAACATTCCTTCTGATGTTCATTCATGTTTATTTGATGCTATAAATGAACTAGAAGGAAGAGATGATCGGTTCACGAGCAGCTTTAACTGAGGCTCTATAGCGATCTGTCTGACACACGTTAAAGAGCAACAAAATTGTATTTATTGTTTAAATTTCTTTAAAACAAATACCAAAGTTGAGACTTTGTTTCATATCAAAAGTAACCCAAAAGTAAGCTGGTCTGTCCTGTCTGTCAGTGTGTTGTCAGTCTCCTCTCTGCTCCGCGATGTGTTTTTCACTGCGTGAGAACATGGTGTGGCGTGAGAGCGGCGTAGCTTGTCGGACATAGCAAACAGTAACTAAAGGGGGTGGGTCTTTGCGAACGGTCAATTCTTGCACGAACCTACGTAGGTTTGTAACAAATTTGCATAATGCCGACCTATGGTCTTCATTGGCCGCCTGCGAACTTTGAACAGACTTTGAGAAATGAGGTGCTGTGGAATGTATGAGAAAATTAACATGTTTTTTTTTTTAACTTGGATTGTAAACCTGTTGTAGGAGACTCCAAAACAAAATTAGGAACCTTTAAAATAATAACAATACAAGGGGTACTTTTAAAGTCACAATGAAACGGCAGTAGTGACCGATCTTTTATTCTGTATGTGACAAACATCTGATTGTAACCTTATCGAAAAAGAAAAAATTTGTTGGTTCTGTGCATTCATTGTTTATTGGATTTTTTTTTAGATTGCAGATGAGCACTTGCAATCATGAAATTGTTCACAATAAGATCTATAACATGCGTTTAGAAAATAGATTGGGTAGTACCCACTACCCAATGGGTACATTTTCATTTCACTGTTGACTTTAAATGCAAAAAATAAACAGCTACTGGTGAAACTAAACAGAAAGGTGAATCTTATATAGACTCATTACATGCAAAGTGAGATATTTCAAGCCTTTATTTGTTATAATTTTAATGATTATGGCTTACAGCTTATGAAAACCCCAAATTCAAAATTAGAATATTTTGAATTTGGGGTTTTCATAAGCTGTAAGCCATAATCATCAAAATTATAACAAAAAAGGCTTGAAATATCTCACTTTGCATTTAACGAGTCTATATACTATATTAGTCTCACCTTTTAAGTTGAATTACTGAAATAAATGAACTTTTTACACCACCGTTATGTTGTCTACCTTTTGGTGGCAGGTGAGGACACATTCGAGCTGCAGGCGGTGCAGTCTGAGCTGGAAGCTGTAGAAAAGCAGATCCGCGACCTTCTAGAGAGACAAGCCGAGCTAAGAGACCGGCGTTTAGCTCTTGAAACATCTCGCGTCGATGCACACAAATCAGTTAATAATCCGCAGACTCCGATTGCGTCAACACCGTGCGTCTCTCAGCATTGGTCCCGTGCGCCAAGGCGGTTCTCACAAGTTTCATACACCCCGGCTCCGAGGCGCCGTCACGAAGCTTGGGTTGTTTCGCAGCGGAAGACGCGAAGAGAATCTCTCCGCCCCTCCCGGTTTTCGAGATTTCCACTCAGAACCGCTTCTCCCCTCTTCGCGAAACGGAACGCGATGCTGTGATTATCGGCGATTCAATTGTTCGGAACGTCCACGCTACGTCAGGTAAAAGTAAGGTGCGTAGCCACTGTTTTCCTGATGACCGTGTTTCTGATATCGCTGCGCGAGTACCCGAGATCTTGAACGGTGACGAGCGCGTCGGAGCTGTCGTCTTGCACGCAGGAGCGAACGACGTCAGGCTGCGGCAGACGGAGGTTTTGAAAAAGGATTATAGGAACCTAATCGAGACGGTACGCACCGCATCGCCTGAAATAACGATCATCGTGTCTGGGCCGCTTCCCACGTATCGACAAGGGCATGAGAAGTTCAGTAGATTATTCGCGCTAAATGAATGGTTAATGTCATGGTGCAATGAGCAGAAACTGCTCTTTATAAATAATTGGAATCTATTTTGGGAGCGTCCTAGGCTCTTCCGCGCTGATGGCTTACACCCAAGTAGAAATGGAGCGGATCTTCTGTCGGATAACATCTCCAAGACGTTAAAGACCGTTTGACTAGTTACCAAAAATCCAAATCACAGTCTCTGCTGCACCAAATTAATTGATATAAATACTAGTGTAGAACATTTAATAGAAACTGTGTCTATTCCTCGTTTAGTGAGATCAAATAATAAATCTACTGTAGGATCTAGGAAAAATCTAATTGTTATTAAAACAGAAAATCTCGCTATTAGTGAACAAAAACAATTTCTAAAGCTAGGTCTTCTGAACATTAGATCACTCACACCTAAAGCAGCTATTGTAAATGAAATAGTCACAGATAATAGCATCGATGTACTTTGCCTTACTGAAACCTGGCTTAAACCAAATGACTATTTCGGTCTAAATGAGTCCACTCCACCAGGATACTGTTATAAGCATGAGCCCCGTCTGATTGGTCGTGGCGGCGGTGTTGCAACAATCTATAGAGATATTCTTAATGTTACTCAGAAAACAGGTGACAAATTTAATTCGTTTGAAGTACTTGTATTAAATGTTACGCTCTTAGATGTAAGGAAAAAATCCCTATTATCTCTAGCCTTGGCTACCGTATATAGACCGCCAGGGCCTTACGCTGATTTCCTAAAAGAGTTTGCAGATTTTCTCTCAGATCTATTGGTCAACGTCGATAAAGCATTAATTGTTGGAGATTTCAACATACACGTTGATAACACAAATGATGCGTTAGGGGCTGCGTTTACAGATTTATTAAACTCCTTTGGGGTCAAGCAAAACGTCACCGGACCAACTCATCGTCTTAATCATACACTCGATTTAATTATATCATACGGAACCGATCCAACCGATATAGATATCATTCCACAAAGTGATGGTGTCAGTGACCACTTCCTGGTAACTTGTATATTACGGACTACAGTACTATGTCATACTGCGCCGCGTTACCGACCAGGCAGAACAATCCTTCCATCCACCATAGATAATTTCTCAAATTGCTTATCTGATTTGTCTCAGTTACTGCCTGAACCCAAACAAACAGACGAATTAGAGGAAGTAACTAGCACTATGAGCACCATTCTCTCTAGAACATTGGATATTGTTGCACCCATTAGATTAAAAAAGGTCAGAGAGAAAAGTAAAGCACCATGGTACAACAATACTACGCATGTTCTAAAGAGAGAAACCCGTAAATTAGAGCGGTAAATGGAAACAAACTAATTTAGAGGTCTTTAGAATCGCGTGGAAAGACAGTATGTCACGTTATAAAAAGGCCCTAAAAGGCGGCAAGGGCTGAGCATCTCCGCAAACTAATAGAAAATAACCAAAATAATCCAAGATTTTTATTTACCACCGTGGCTAGACTAATAAATAAACAAACGTCACCTGACCAAAATATTCCCGTTACAGTTTAGCAGTAATGATTTCATGAACTTCTTCACTGAGAAAATAGAAAGCATCAGAACCACAATTGTAAACACTCAATCTTCAATCGCGCCTTATAAATCAGCCTCAATTATCACCCCGCAAGAACAATTACAGCGCTTTACAACTATAGAACAAAAAGAGCTAAATAAACTTATCACTTCATCTAAAACAACAACGTGCTTATTAGATCCTATACCAACTAAACTACTGAAAGAAGTGTTACCTGTAGTGGAAGAGCCTCTTCTCAATATTATTAACTCGTCTCTATCTTTAGGTCACGTTCCAAAAACATTTAAACTGGCAGTTATAAAACCACTCATTAAGAAACCACAATTAGACCCACATAATCTAGCAAATTATAGACCCATTTCAAATCTTCCATTTATGTCTAAAATATTAGAAAAAGTTGTGTCCGCTCAACTGTGCTCTTTTTTGCAAGAAAATGACATCTATGAAAAGTTTCAGTCTGGATTCAGGCCGCACCATAGCACTGAAACTGCGCTCGTTAAAATCACTAATGATTTACTTTTAGCTTCGGACCAAGGCTGTATCTCAATACTAGTTTTACTCGATCTTAGTGCTGCGTTCGATACTATAGATCACACAATACTCTTAGATCGACTACAAAATTATACTGGCGTTCAAGGACAAGCATTAAGCTGGTTTAGATCATACTTATCTGACCGCTACCATTTTGTCTATTTAAATGGAAAAAAATCGATCATAACTTCAGTAAATTATGGAGTGCCGCAGGGATCTGTGCTAGGCCCTCTATTATTCTCAATATATATGCTGCCACTTGGAAATATTATAAGGAAACATGGAATTAGTTTCCATTGTTATGCTGATGACACTCAATTATATATTTCATCACGGCCGGATGAAAACGCTAAATTATCAAAATTGACAGAGTGTGTTAAAGATATAAAAGATTGGATGACGCGTAATTTTCTTCTATTAAATCCAGACAAGACGGAGGTACTACTCATCGGTTCAAAAAACCGCCCACAAAACCTCTCACAATACAACTTTAACATAGTAGGATGTCCTGCTACTTTATCCTCTACAGTAAAAGACCTGGGTGTCATACTAGACTGCGACCTGTCTTTTAAAAATCATATTTCATATGTTACAAAAACGGCATTTTTCCACCTTAGAAACATTGCTAAGCTACGTAATATGCTATCAGTCTCTGATGCAGAAAAGTTAGTTCATGCATTCATGACCTCGAGACTAGATTACTGTAATGCTCTATTAGCTGGTTGTCCTGCATCCTCAGTAAACAAGCTACAGTTAGTCCAAAATGCAGCCGCTAGAGTTCTTACCAGATCAAGAAAATATGATCATATAACACCGATCTTATCATCACTACATTGGTTACCTATAAAGTTCCGTATTAATTATAAGGTATTGTTACTGACTTATAAAGCCCTAAACGGCTTAGCTCCAGTTTATTTAACGGATCTTCTATCGCCCTATAATCCATCGCGCTCTTTAGATCGCTAAATTCGAGGCTTTTGGTTATACCTAGGATATCTAAGTCCACCAAAGGAGGGAGAGCATTCTCACATTTAGCTCCAAAACTCTGGAATAGCCTTCCTGATACTGTTCGTTGCTCAGAGTCGCTCTCCCAGTTCAAAACTAGATTAAAGACGCATCTCTTTAACCAGGCATTCATATAAATGTTAATCTTACAGTTAAATCCGGCCTCTAGTTCATAACCGCCAGAGGAGAACTGGCCCCCGACTGAGCCTGGGTTCTCCCAAGGTTTTTTTTTTCTCCATTGGGTCACCTGATGGAGTTTTAGGTCACCATTAGGTCACCTGATGGAGTTTTTCGTTTCCTTGCCACTGTTGCCTTTGGCTTGCTCAGTTGGGGATATTCAATTTAATGAATCAATCAATATTACTATTGATTAGCATTACCAAACATGGACGTTTTATTATTATTTTAATTTAATACTGTGAAGCTGCTTTGATACAATCTGTATTGTGAAAAGCGCTATACAAATATTCTTGACTTGACTTGACTTGATATTCAAATTTTTCGAGTTTCACCTGTATATATAAATTGATGAAATTTGCTGTGTTGTATATAAATAAATGTGACTTGACTAGTTTAGGTAAATTATGTATTTTCATTGTTATCGGCGTGTTTAGGCTTTCTTCTTTGTCTTCTTCTTATGTTCCCCTGGGAGAAACGAGAAGTTTGTCTTCCCATCGCTGGGCTTAGATGGCACAGTGACTGCAGAAGGATGTTTATCTTGCGTTGCACTCCTGAATGCATTCATAACATAATGACAGGAAATTAAAGCTCATTTTGGAGACTCGTCTTGAAAATAACATCTGTCAGGACAGGTGGACATCTGTTCGCTACCCTCACGTCGTCAAGCAGTTTTGTTTAATGTGTGAACCAGGTTAACAACACTATTTAGTATGCTTTTTGATGGGTTATGTATGCGCATTGTTTTAGTGTCGGAAATGTTTCAATTGAATACGATAGGGTTATAAGACAACATTTCTCAAACATACGAATCTTAGTCGTGCTTCTAATCCGTCGGATAAAGGAATAAAATCTTGAGTTGTGGCAATAAGGACCAAAGGATGCCAAGACAACTGTTTATCGCTGTTATCGCCCTCATTGCGTGATATTACATGGATATTCCATGTTTAACCAGAAGAGACGAGATGGACTCCAAATGAAATGGATTAGTAGAGGCCATCTGCTCTTCATGTTTACTGGCAACTCATTCAACAAATAATGGATCCCATCAAAAATGGCCTTTCCTAAGGCAACAGTCTCCATTACTAATGCTTATAACATCTGTGATGTATACAAACCTTTGACTTAAAGTATAGAACTTCGGTATGTAATTCATTCATCAACACGTTTGTGCTCCAGAAGTGAAAGATTCCTCAAATTATTAGTCTTATTTTTTAAGATATTATTGATTTTACGCCTTGGCAGATGATAATAGAGATAATCCCACAGACTTGCATTGAAGGAAGGACTCAAATCATATAGAGATTCACAGAAACTTGATACAGGGTATAGCAATCTTTTGGTTTGGGTGCATTGGAGAAGAAATAAGTACTAATAGGTTAACAAGAAGAACATCTGGTATTTTTTATTATTATTGTACATCATGTATGGATCTTTAGTCATGTGAATTTGTGCTTGGTTTGTAATCAGTCACCCGTCTGGTTCATTCTCTCTTGTACTTGTTAATGACCAACAGTTGTGACTGGCATCATCAGAGCAGATCTCTGCCAGATGCTGGTTGACTCCACAACAAGCCTGTTTGTTTATTTAAACCGTATTTGTGTAACTGTTGTCATTTGGCGTAGAGACACAAGTATCATGACATGAATGTTTTGGAATGTGGCAAATTAAATCTTCTTTTAAAAACGAGTGTTTTGTCGGCTATTTAGCAGTCCGATTTTATTATGCAGCTACTTTAATTCTCAATTTTGTTGACGGCCATGTACTTTCTATGGTCAACATCAAGATTTTAGGTTTAAGTTTAAATACTGTAAACCCTACTGCTGAATATAATTAATTGGTTTGGTAGGGTAGTAGGGTAAACTTACATCAAACAAATTAGTTAATTAATTTTTTTTTATTTGAGTTCACAAAACCGACACATTTTAAGGAAACCTTTATTGTTTTGAGTTTTTATGAACTTGTTTCTTTTAATTTAGACAAACTTAAATTCAACTGAAAATGGGCTGGGAATGGGATTTCTATTTCCCAGCATGCTTTGCCATGATGACATTCGATTTTGAAAGGGGGAGTAGATGCAAAAATTAAGTGTTATATAATGTTTTTTCTTGTCTGTAATATTAATGTTAAGTGGGAGATTTAGTAGTGTTTAATGTTTAGCTAAGCTAATTGAGAAGTGTTTCTGTTATGTTTTTTTTTTGGGGGGGGGGGGGGGGGGGATTACCATCACGGTGACGAGTGGAGCATGATTTTTAGTTTGAGAACAGATCAAATTTAATCAAATTAAATAAAAAAAAATTTTTTTTTTTTAGCTTATTCAAATATTGCAAGTTAAATCTGCCTGTTCCGCTTACTGAAACTTTAAATTCCTTAACTTTTTGATGTAACTGATTACCTGAATTTTTTAGTTTTGCCAACTTATTGGTGTTTACAGTGTGTATGTATAAGGGAAAGTACATTTTAGGTCCTCTAAACTCTCTCCATTTAATTCCATTTCTGCCTTCCTTCATCAGTTCGTTTTTAAATTGTCCTGTGGTGTGTGACACATGAACTTTTCCACGTAGTCTCTCAATTAATGATTTCATAAGAGATGCATACTTAATAATAAGCAAAATGCTTCTTAAAATAGTTTTGCACGGATGAACCTGTCTCTCTTTCTCTCTCTCTCACACACACACACACACACACACACACACACACACACACACACACACACACACACACACACACACACACACACACACACACATACACCAACCACAACCAATTTCAAATAAATGTCCTTTTTATCCATATTTGACAGTGGTCCTCATCTGTCTTTACTAACACTGGAAGTTGCATAAAGTTAAACACTGTGAACGACAATTCTATTATGTTTACAAGTTACATTTTAATGTGTGTCTTTATCTCATTTAAAAGTGTTTTTTATTTGTGTGGTCGGACGTTCATTTTATTTGCAAGTCAATTTGTGTAACACCCTCTCTAACCTCTGGCGGTGGAACTGTATCCTGATCTTTGGCTTGAGAGCTTGACATTATTCTTAGCTAAAGGACATGAATACACATGAAATCTGAGCAGATATTTATATATCCATCATTCAGTCGAATATGGATATCCACGCATCCACCCCGACACGATCTCATCTTGCAGGTTAGTGAAGGAGACGCCCTGATAGAGTTTCTTCTTCCAGATGTTGCATGCTGTCGTGCGTCTCTGGCAGGTTTCAGACCGAGATGATTTACTGGCCCAGGGAATATCTGTTGCTGCTAATTTTGGCATTGTCACTGACATTGCTTTACCCTTTTGACTGTTATTGTGTAGGGATTCAGTCCCATGATGCATCTCTGAGTGCTGTCACATTGTGGTGTGGCAGAGAGAGAGATATAATGTGTACTGTATGTGTGTGCTACATGCCTTATTTCTTTGTGGGTGGCATAGATTAAACAATATGCTGGAAACATTGATAGATGTTTGGTCTATATTGACATGATAGCATCACGCAGTTGCTGAAGATTTGTCGGCTGCACATCCATGATGTGAATCTCCCGTTCCTCCACATGCCAAATCTGGTGACTGTGGAGGACATTTGAGTTTAGGGACTCACTGTCATGATCAAGAAACCAGTTTGAGATGATTTGAGCTTTGTGACGGCATGTTATCCTGCTGGAAGGATCCATCAGAAGATGATACACTGTGGTCATAAAGAGATGGACATGGTCAGCAACAATACTCATGTAGACTGTGGTGTTCAAATGATGCTCAATTGGTACTAAGAAGCCCAAAGTGTGCCAAGAAGATATGTAACACACCATTACACCACCAGCAGCCTGAACTGTTGATATAAGACAGAATGGATCATGCTTTCATGTTGTTTACACTAAACTCTGGCCTATCGAGACTCATCAAACCAGGCAACGTTTTTTTTTTCTTTCTTCAATCTTCTATTGTCCAGTTTTGGTGAGTCCGTGTGAATTGTAGCTTTAGTTTGCTATTGTTATCTGACAGAAGTGGCTCCGGTGTTTCTTCTGCTGCTGTAGCTCATCTACAGTACTTACAGGTTCGACATGTTGAGCATTTAGAGATGGTGATAGACATAAGAGACTTCTTTCAAAAAAGTCATCGGCCATTGAAATACCCACTTTGGTTGAACACACTAGTCCCATGTTGTGATGTGTAGCCAAAACGTAGCCAGTCAAAGTCAGTTTCTGAATCCCAATGACACTAGTTGGATCATGTGTGTGTTTTCCAGCCATGTATAATCATGTTACAGGCCCAATGTAGACTAAGCATGTTATGTTCTGCACAGCGAGCGCTACATAAGTTGTTTATCTCCTCGTTCTGTCTCTCATCCCTTTCTGTGTCTGCCATCATGGCTTTACTGAAACATCTATATGAATGTTTGGCAGTAAATGATGCTGGGTAATTTGTATTTGAACATTGAAAAAATCACATCAAGTCCATTTTGTTGTCAGAAATGTTGCAGATTTTTTAGCCACACATCTTGCATTATTTATGCATCAGGGACCGTAGTGGAAGGAAAAAAAACAGCTTTTTTTTTTTTGCTTGCTTTTTAAAATCACTTCTTTATAGACGCAATGGGATTTGTATCACCTGTTTTTGTTTTTTTTTCATAATTTTTTCCCCATCATATATATGTGTCAGTATGTATCAGTGATGCACATTTGTGGTCGATTTATGGATGGATGGAGGCCCATTATTAACACATTTCCTCAGAGTGTTAATGTATGAAATCTGTGGGATTGTGCAACTAATCTAGTCAAGAAGATAAGGACGAACGTGTTGCTAATGATTTTTGAGCTCAACATGGGCAGTTTCGCAGTCTCATCTTAGTGCATTAATATAAAATCTAACTCATGTGTATGTAGACAGACTTTTAGAGAATTTGGAACTATATGCTTTATAATATTAGTTTTGCTGTTTTGAGTATTTTTTGGGTTCGATTTTATGCGTTTTTCGCATCTGTAGCAGCAAGCATTTTGAGAGGTGTTTTGACAATTGACCCTTCGCAGAGAGCTTGATTGACAGGTGATCTGACCAATCTATCATACTTCGCCATCCGCCATTTTGTCGGACAAAGCAGTCAGGAGAGTTAGTAGATTAACACGGGAGGATTTGGACTTGAGAAGCGGAGTGTACTGACGCCTTTCTGCGGTTAAAACAACATTCCTTCTGATGTTCATTCATGTTTATTTGATGCTATAAATGAACTAGAAGGAAGAGCTGATCGGTTCACGAGCAGCTTTAACTGAGGCGACAGCGATCTGACACACACATTAAAGAGCCACAAAACGCTATTTATTGTTTAAATTTCTTTTAAAAAATGACCAAATTGGAAAGGTGAGACTTTGTTTAATATCAAAAGTAACCCAAAAGTAACCTAGTTTGTCAGTGTGTTGTCAGTGTCCTCTCTGCTCCGCGATGTGTTTTTCACTGCGTGAGAACATGGTGTGGCGTGAGAGCGGCATAGCTTGTCGGACATAGCGACAGTAACTAAAGGGGGCTGGTCATTGCGTACGGTCAATTCAGAGCCACCGAATGACGAATACGAAAAAACGCATACGAAAATTTCGGACTCAGTGTGCAATGACCATATTTAAGTCTTATCATATCATATCTTATCATAAGTCTTATCATAGTGGCTGTTTATGCAGTCGACCACAGGTCAGCGAGTGTCTGAAATAACTTCTGATTGCGATTTGATGGGGATTTTTTAGGTTTTCGAGGCTTCGGCCCCACCCAGCACGTTGTTCACCCTGGCTCGCACTGGCCCAATAGTGGAAAAACGGCTATTGAGGCCAAAGCGATAGTGAAGGTCAGAGGAGAACCAGTGAAGCATCAGCACGGCAGATGCACCACCGGGTCAGGACCGAAGACCCCTCTGGTCAGGGGTTGAGATGTATGGTGACACAGTCCACTCTGTGCCACTGAGGGCCTGAGATGTTACTGTATTATGACCCACTTACCATCTGAAGTATGAGCTGCACACACGCACACGGATCAGTGAATGTAGGCTAAGACCAACATACGGTTTACATGCATTTAATCCTGCACTGTTTATCACAAAGTGTTGCATGTGGAAGTGAAAATGGATTTCATCGCTTGGATGATTCTTTAGCTTTTGACCCTTGTGCGATACAGTTTTTGTTCATAAACAGTTTGAGTGAAAATCATCCCGTCACGCAAAACGGTTGAAATGATACAGTAAATGCTCAGGTTGCTTTATAGGATTTGAGTTGGGGAAAAAAAAATCCTTTTATTTTTATTTCTGTGGAATTCAATTTGCATTGAAGCTTAATATCTGTTAGAGTGAGGCTGGAAGCTTGGATTAAAAATTCAAAAGGGTCGGCAAAACTATTTTTGTACTCTAGTTTGTCAATTTGACAGTCTGTGTCAACTTACCTGCTCAAGTCTCTTGTGATATTCTGGTGTATATGTGTCTCTGTGCCCTCCTTCATTGTAAATCTGTGGGATTTTCAGTACTATTTTAAAGTCTTCCAAGTGAAAATCATTCAATAATCTGCATAATGAAGTTTAATACTTGCATTTATGGATTAAAAACTGTGTATAATAATTATGTATATATAAATACACAAAAAAAACTATTTATATATTAAGTATTTATAATTGTATATAATATAAATTATATTTAAATATAAAAATGTAAATATTTTTTACATGTATACATGCATGTGTGTGTATTTATAAGTACATAACTATTTTACACACTACACACACATATATGATGTAAACAAAAACTTTTATTCTGCAAACGATCGTTATGCAGCCATAAGTTTGAGCAGTAAAAATAATAGGGATACATTAATATTGAGAAATAGATGCATACATTGGCTATTTTTCATTATCCAGGTCTAACATATTTCCCAGTGGTAATTGTAAGCGTTAAAATAACACACAGTGTGTTTGAGTCACCGGTCTGACATCATGTTCTGGTTGGTGAGTGTCTGTTGACTCACGGTAGACAGTGAAAGCGGATCAGTCATTAACCGCGCTGGAGCTGGACTCAGGGGTCACGAGGGTTAACCCGCTCGCTTTTCTCCAGTGGCTCCAGACAATTGGGACACTGACCTCGACGCTCTCGACCTCGAATCTGAGTTGAGAGGGATTTCGAGCGCATACCTCTGTGCTATTGTGACGGGCGCTTGTGGACTCTGTTCTATTCACTTTCTCTCGACTCAGCCTTTTTCCTTTTCCTATTTTCACAGTTGCTGTGTGAGATAGTGAAGTGCAGTTTGCACAGTTGGGAAGGCCATTGAATGGCTAACATGTTCCTGCCAGTCTGGCCTTTTAACACTTTTAGAAGAAAAGGTTCTATTTAGAACTCTAGGGTTCTTGACTCAATTTTAAAGAACCCTTTATGTCAAAAAGGTTCTATATAGATCTTACCTTCATGCTGTGAAATATAAACCGGAAGACCGGACACACGAGTGCGGCGCTGAACACAACCTCTATAACGATAAATGTTTTAAATTATTGCATAATACTTGCATGTTTTAAATGTTGTTTCATTTTTTTTCCTAGTAATAAAGTATGTTTTCGAGCTATTTAATCAATGAATTAACACTAAATCCATAAAATTATCCCATAATGGGAACCCCTAAAAGGTTCTATATGCGCCAGTCAGAACCCTTTAAAGCGATACTAGTTCACCCAAAAATGAAAATTCTGTCATTATTAACTAACCCTCATGTTGTTCCAAACCCGTAAGAATTTCGTTCATCTCCAGAACACAAATAAAGATCTTTTTGATGAAATAATGAGAGAGTTGCTATGCAACTACCACTTTGATGCTTCAAAAAGTTTCATAAAGAGATCGTAAAACTAATCCATATGAATTGAGCAGTTTAGTCCAAATTTTCGGAAGAGACTCGATTGCTTTATGATGAGCAGATTGATTTTTTTTTAAGTTCACATATCTTTATAATTCACTTTTTTTTTATGAACCAAATTAAATTTTTATTGGAACTTAATGCAGTCAATTTGTAGTGTGTTTATTTTATTATTTTTTGTAAATAAACATAATCTAAAAAATAAACTGGTATGGCTTCATAAACATTTATATTTGAATCATTTTTAATAACTGTATTTAGGGCTGAACGATTTTGGAAAATAATCTAATTGCGATTATTTTTACCAATATTGCGATTGCGATTTAATATGCGATATTTTTTAAGCTCTTTATCTTTTATATTATTCAACAAACAAAAGCAATAAATCATTGGAAAAAAATGGATGGGATCTTTAGGCACCTCATGAGCCGATCAACTTTTTTTATTAAGGTATAGCGGAGGATTTTCTTTTTCCGGGTGGGTAGCCTATACTATTGGTCCACCTAAGTGTCAATCATTCTGGTGATGTTTACGTAAGGCCGTCGTACGTGCTCGTCCCTATGTTTTCGATTTCTGCGCATGCGCACTTTCAGGTGTATTATGTGTGATGAGTTACGGTTTCAGCCATTCCTTTGAGGGTCGAAAGAGAAAAAAATGTATACGAAGTGTATGATAAGAAGAGAAAGGCCGCAGAATATAGAAACAAGACCAGAGTGATTTTGGGTGAATATTTCACACGGTGGCGTGCGCTAAAAGCACAGGTTGGGCTTCACACTGATGCCGCAGTCGCGGAGATTCTACTAGACAGGTAAAGTTTGTCATGCTATTTGGAGAAATCCATTTCAAATCACTGCTAGTAAAAGTTAATGTAAGTGCACACGTTTAATAGGCGTTCCCTCTCGGGAGAAAATAGAGTGTTGCGCATGTGCATTTTCTAAAAAAAATTGGAGAGGGCGGGTCTTTTCTAAAATTAGGAAAGATCCTCCGCTATACCTTTAATCAATTAATCTTATTAATAAAACTTTAAATATTTATTTAATTATATATGTAATTATAAGTAGGCTACTTTTAAAAATAATTACACATTAAAAAACTAAATTAATACAATTACATGTTAAGAATTTTAAATAGGCTATATAAGCGAATAGCTTCAAAACATAAAAGCTATCAATAACAAAGAGGGGAAAAAACATTACAAGCAATAACCAAAGAGTGGTTTCAGTATTTAAGAGTAGTCTGAATGTTTTCCATTCAAGAGCTGTGATTAAGTGATTTTTCTTTCTCAGTTTAGATACGATAAGCTGCTTCACACTTATGCACAGATCTCTTTTGAAATATAAGATGTGGTTTGTCCAGTCTTTTTAATACCTGAAGACATAACTGACTGTTTACATTAATTTCGCGTCATAAACGCATTTTGAGATGCAAGTACATTTAACTATGTAGACAGAGTCGCTCACAGCCGCATGTGAGAGCGCTCTTCACAAAGCGGGCGTGAGTATTTGAAATTGAAAGCAGCTTCTGTCGATGGTTTTCATATTTTTATTTTTAATTTATAAGCCAACTGCATTCCAAAAGACATATGATGCCTTTATAGAGCATTTGTAAGGAAAATACCGGCGGGCGGGACTGCGCACTACTAGAGTAACATCAAGCGCGCGTATTTCACAGCGAGTGCCATGATCTTCTAGTCAGTGAAGCCCGCGAATGTCCAATTCGCTTCAACTTTTCCGAACTGTAGGCTATGAAAGACTATTTTTCGGAGGTTCAAATGTGTGTGTGTGTGTGTGTGTGTGTGTGACAGAGGAATTAGAAGCAAGCAGAATATTGTGTATAAAGCACACGCAGCGTCATCACGCATCTGTGTTTAAAACTAAGCTCAGACTCGATTC
Source organism: Phoxinus dragarum (assembly GCA_033366665.1). NCBI lineage: Eukaryota > Metazoa > Chordata > Actinopteri > Cypriniformes > Leuciscidae > Phoxinus > Phoxinus dragarum. The sequence goes on along the minus strand of JARPMJ010000204.1, from coordinate 43,197 downwards.
TGAAATTATCTGAATCTTTGAAGAGAATCTATAACACAATCACAAATTAAACAAACTGTTCTTTCCTGTAGCCTATGCCAGGCCTATGCGTAGCGTGCCAAGTTGATGCTTCATCTGTAGTGCAGACTACTTTACTATCGCGTGTCACGTGACCTGAGTGTAATCGCAGCTTCTGCGATTACAAAATCGCGTTTCATCATATCGCGATATTATCGCAAATGCAATTAATCGTTCAGCCCTATTTAATATTTTGTTTCTTTTTATTTAATTATCCAATTGTATCCACAGTGATTTTCAAGGTCTACTTGTGTATCAGTTCATGCATTCCCTATAACTGAATCCATGACCTTGGCATTGCAAGAAACAGAAACATCTTTTGTAAATGCTTTTTCATTTTTATTATTATGCCACTCTTTAAAGACAGGATTTTATTTAATAAAATAAGCCTGAAACCTCAAATTTGATTGGTTTAAAAAGTATTTTTGCCTGTAGTATCCAGAGACCTCAAACACAAGCTGACCTCATTCTGTGTGTATTGTAATAATAAAAAATCATCAACCATTGTGTTAGTTGGAGTGGATTTGTATTTATTAGACTGGGCTTTCTTATTATGAACTCTTAAAATGCCGTTTTTATGGGTGAGGAGTTTCAATTATTGTGTCAAATGGAGCGTAACCTTGACAGATGTGCGGTAATGTGGTCACGATAATATGGTTTGTGTTAGTATGAGCCTCATGGGGAGTCGATGCTGGATGGATTGATGTTCTAACCTCCTTCATCTGACCTTCCTTTGGCAAGACAACAAATCTGATTCTTCCTTCATGCATTACACGTGATAACAATATTACAGCAGGTTTGATGCAATAATGATGTCAAACTGCTGCATAATGAATCATTAAAGAACAGAATGTTCAACAAAACAACTTGTTATCTTGTACATAAGTTAATTTAGTTGTTTGTAAACAAGATTGAATTTGATCGAATCATGTTAGTCAAATATAATTGATTAGTATTAATAAATCAAAATTCTTCATTTGATTGTTAAATGAATTGTATCAGTCCTGATTTACAAAAGTGTGACATACAGTACAGTAATGGCCCTATTATTTGGCATGGCATGTACCATGATAATACTGTTTTGTCTAGGAATTATGGTAATATAGACCTATTACTATGATTCCTAGACAAAACATAGTATTATCATGCATTATTTGGAAGTGTCCAGTAAACATCATAGTGCATAAATATGAAAATCATTCAATGTCAGTGCATCTCTTATTATCTGATACAATCACGGTATGGTATTCCTATATTTCTTTTTTCTAAGTGAAACAAAAGCTCCGCATGGGAACAATAGACCTGCAAAACAAAAACGCTGATGTGAAGTTCTGAGACTATTTTTAGGACGAAGCAATTTACTCTGAGAATAATTACTTTAACATGCATCACAAAGGGATAAGCAGTGTCATGGAACATTTTTGGTTAATTAATTTTTTGGGGGTGTTGAACATTTCTACAAAGAATGGGCTTTTTACTTACTGTAGACTGTATTTTTTTTTTTTCAAAGTTGTAAATAAAGGTGATTTCAGTATGTTTTACAAGAAAAACCAACAATATGAGTTATTCTAATGTTGAATTTCAAGTTGTATAACAACTAACCAAGGCTATGTTCGAAATAACATACTACTAATTCTATTTTTGCAGTATCTATCTAGTGTGCAAATTTCTGCATGAAATACCTGCTTGATTTGATAATGGTTAGTTAGTGTGCAAATGCAATACACTCAATTGATTTACTCATTATTGGTCACATGGTCATTCTGCTCGACTTGTTGATCTGTCATTTATACTTCACGGTAAAACATCTCGCTCTAGTCCTACATTCACTCTGGTTCTTTTCAGTGCTGGGCTTGTCCTCAGACACGTTGTTGTTTCTCTTTTCCTGTTCAACTAATGAAGGCCAATTATGCTTAATTGGAAAGTCACTTATCAAGCAGTTTTGTGTTTAACCTTCCCTGTCAGCGGAGCAGCCAGTTTGTGTCTCTGTCACAGGTCAACGCTCATTTAGTGATGCATGAAAGCTTGTTGCTGAAATGCATCGTGCAATCACATTTTAAAGCTTGTCTTCTCGTCTGCAACGTTATTTCTCTCTCTTCCAGGCTTATCTTATCTCTTCTCTTGCCCCAGAAACTTCCTCCGGCCATGTGTAATTGCTGATGACCGTTTCATCATGTATATGAGTCTTTTGATAAAGCTAGCGATTGTCTCATCTCTGCAGTCATGTGGTCTTCACTGATGTCTGGAAACAATCTGATTTATGTTTCTTTTGCCAGGAGAGATGTTCGCAAATGCTTTGATAATCTGTGGCAGAACAGGCTTTATTTTGACGTAAAAGATGTGAACGCTGCAGTGCTTTGATTTGACACACTAAAGATTCTCTCCTCCTTTTATGTCGATTAGATCAGTGTATAAATGAACTACAATCTCCTGAGGTTGACAATAAACAATATTTCAATCAAACACGATCTTACATGTTGTTTATTTAAAGTTAGCGCTACTAGGTGGTGCATGACACATTGATAAATATAATAAAGGAAAGACCCATTGAAATGATTTTACCACGTTGTTGTTGACATTGCCTGAACTTCTAAGAACACTTGTTTCTTGCAAAAATTTACTCATCCTTATGTTCACTCAAAAAAAAAAAGCTAATTAAATGAAGGAAAACTTTTTCTCGAAATTGAATTACATTTTTCCAACAAAATCTAATTTGTTTGAAATTATTTTTGTCCTGCCTAAAATCGCCAACATTATAATTTTAGCTAATTTGACTCTACAATCACTTCTAATGCTTGATGTTACTAGTGTTCTATTGAGTTAAAACCACTTTTTACTGAGTAATATTAAATATTACTTGTGCAGTTCTGCGAGTGAGGTATAATGCAAATAAAATGTATACTGAATGCCCACATACACCCTAAACACAGTCGCCACTCTTCTGCATAATGGTAACCACAAAATTCAAAAACATTACAGAAAGTCCTCTAAGTTTCTAACATAACTGAACATTAAACACTAACATTAACTAACAACATTTACTGAAAAACACATAAAATAACACTAATCCCTAAATGTATACAGTCCCTTGCAAAGCATGCTGGGAACTACAGATCCACTGCCCAGTTAGATGTAAAAAAAAATGATTCATGTAGTTCACACAAATGAATTAAGTAGGCCTAAACTTCCGTTTTAAATATATTAGGTTGATTGAACTTAAGTGTTGACAAAATATTAAACAATCGTGTTACTTTTGCTTATTTTAATTAATTCAATTTAACAAGAGGACAAAATAAATTTTTTGAGTGTTGTTCTAAACCTTTATGAACTTTTTTTTTAAATTGTATAAAATACAATGTTGAATGATCATGTACTAGTCAACAGTTGAGTGGTCGATGAGTGATGGAGCCTTCACGTGCTATGGAAAAGATGATATTTTCCACTTGTGAACTGGTATTTACCAGTGTGTTGTGTTCAAGTGCTTTTGTTGTCGTAATGTAGGGAAAAGATGGACTCACAGATCCAGACCTGTTATTTGGCTAAAACAATTTTAGATTGCTTAAGTCATTAATGATTTATCAAAACTCAAACAGTAAATAATATGCTGTATATTTTCGGTATAACGGTATTTTTAAAACTGACACTGGGTGTTAACGCATTATATTACAATTGTTAATGACACAACATTGTATAGGCTACAAAAACTATCCGCTAACAGTAGCAAAAAACGTTTAGTTGTGTACAATGCTTATTCACGACTCTTGCGTTGCTATCCGCCATTACAAAAGGTTATCTCATCTCGGCAACACGTGCATCAAAATATTCTACGAGCTGCCCAGTGGATAATACCACCTGAGGGGGTGTTCATGTGCATTTTCCACGTCGGCTTTGGTATTTAATAGCTCCATAAAGGCAGGCACCATCAAGCTTCAAAAAATCTGTCCAATTTGTGAACAAATCATTCTGATCAGTTTTGTAAACTGGAGTTTTATTTTTCAGGTTGAACTCTTACAACGTGGCTCATTTGATCAAAATTTGTCTGAAAAATCAGTTCTTAAATATTTAAATTGGTATAAATACAAAATTATTACAAATATTTTTTGCAGTGAGCATTGTCAACTCTTTCATGACATCACTGGACTCTTAGTCTTGTTTACAGGATATAAGAGATTTTGACAGGAAAGAGCTGTCGCTCTCAGAAAGCCTTTTATCAAGCGTGTGAAGGGAAATTGGCCATTATTTCCTGTTGTGTTCTGCCATGCTGGTCACTCTATTGTTTTTTTTATTTATTTATAAGTTTATTTGTATAGGGACAGTGCAAAAAAAAACATAATCCCAGTCAAAGCTGGAAAATATGTATTGCACATACACTAGAGAGCGAGGTCCCTAGAAAGGCTTTTCTAAACAAAAAAAAAAAAAATACTACTCATAAAATAAAACCTACCTAAATTATACATAACAAGTTCTCACATAACAAGTGCTTCGAGGACACGGGTGCATTTATTGTCACTAAAACCGCATTGAAAACCAACTGATGCGTTTTACATTCGATTACCTGACACTGTTTGGTAACGTTATCTTGTAGCACTTCCAGATTCTCAGGTAAACTCGACAGGGCTTAATGCGCTTTTGTAGATCAGGTTGTCCATCTCAGGCTAAAGGTCACACATTTACTGAAAGTGAAAATAAGGACAAATGATGCCAAATGGTTCTTTTGTCCATATGAGCATCACAGCTCAATATGTTGACCAGACCCACATGACCATGATTTAAAAAAATAGGAAATTCTGATTTCCAAACCAATTCAAGGGCTCTAGATTTGCATATTTCCTGAAACAATAATTTGGGATTTAACATGTTGGAACTTTTGTCCTTTTAAAAGTAGCCAATAGTTTACATTGCAGCCCATTGGTGTAAGGTGATCAAGGACCGTCTCCATTTTCTGTACACTCCTAAGCAGTGATGTCATTATTTTTAATCAATTTTTCATGGTAGAGAAAGACTTTACATTTTAAATGAATATATCCGATTCATTCCACTTTTAGAGGAAACTAGCATTTAGATGGCCTCAAAGCTAACACACATTCACTATTCCCAATATTTGTCCACTATATAAATAAATAAATAAAAGTTACTCACACCTGTATGATTTCTCTTTGGATGCCATCTTCCAGCGACCCTAATGTGCATTATGGGTATTATATCTAACATCGGTTGTACGTTCTTAATTGTAATGCATTGTAGGATTGAATGAGTGCGCTCATAATTTGGACACCACTACAAATGGCTATCTCTTCAAATGGTGCACTTTTACTTTAAGGGTATATACAGTAGACTATTTGGGTGTTTGCAAACAGTGATGATGTGTTTTGTGGGCGGAGCTTATCTGGTGGTAGAAAAATGTACAGTGCTGCAGTCTATGGAAGGCATGGAATAAAAGAATAAAGTATTTTCAAGTTTATGTCGCACAATTCTGAGGGAAAAAAAAGCAGAATTGAAAGATATAAAACCAATATTCTGCCGTTTTTCCTCAGAATTATGATATAAACTCGCAGTTGCGAGAAAAAAAGTCAGATTTTTTTTTTTATGTTATCTGTGTAAAATGTTATAGGTTTAAATATAATTTCATGCTGTAACTGTAGGGCTAATACATTATGCCCCCTATGAACTGCCTTTATTATGTAGATCTATTGTTTATATTAAATTCATGCTTTAATAGTAGGTTACCGGTTTCATCAGTCATGTCTGTCCATTTAATAACTTGCAACCGCATTTAGCTTTGAAGGACGTCTTTGACCTTGGTGGTCTATAAAAACTGCTTTTTTTTGCATGCCAAGACATCTTTTCTTATTTCATGGGTCTTTTTTTGCCACCACCACAATGCATGCACAGCTGCTGTGACGTAAATGTGACGTCTGCTCCCAAATGGTCTAAGGAGGTGATTTTGGCCACAAAACTTCAAAAAATTTTTTACCAACCTCTATCATCGCTCAAAGAATGGGCGATATATTCACTTATACATTACCAAGTAAGACCACCATTTTATGTTGACTTCAATACATCACTAATAGAAAGAAAGTGTAGTTTGATTGCTTTTCACCTGTATGATGAAGAGCAATACAAATGCCACAATGCAGTAATGTACTTTTCCCATTACATTTATGCATTTGGCAGATGCTTCTACCCAATGCGACTTGATTGCATTCAACGCATCAGTTCTTGCTTTTCCTTGGAATCGAACCCATGACCTTGGGTTTGCTAGCGCCATGCTCTACTGTTTGAGCTGTAATGTCTGTACAAATGCCTGTCTTTTATCCACCTTAAAAACACAGTAGTCTGCAGATAATGATCCGGACTGACAGTGGCCTGATTCTTCCTCATCTCCTATTTTCTCGTAATCCATTGTTCCTTGGCAATGTCGACCAGATCACAGATCTCCGGCTCCAACCTTCCCTCCCCCTCTCCTCCCAGTATCTTCTTTGGAAGTTTTAATCCAAGTTCCCGGTACGAATGTTCAGTTAAACAGAAGCCGCCTTATGTGCCACGGGACGAAATGGAGAAGGGATGAGACCGATGTATCATTTCCTACACACTGTACCGGAGCAGAATGAATTAAAAGGATTGCTATGCAACACAGTCTTCATTGCTTTGAAATATCGAGTTTATTATTGCAGTTCTGTTACATGATGTCAGCCCTTGAAATCACCACAGTGGTTGGGTATGTTTTTAGGAGGTGGTTTCTTAAAAACCAGGTCATAAACATCCGTATCTTTAAACTTGAAGCCCCAGATGCTTTTTGTCAGGGACTTATTCACAATGCAGCAAATGCCACATGTCACAACAAACATGGTTTATTTCCAGAAAATATTGTTTTATCATGAGTTTGTTTTAATCCTCTATAAGCTTTCAGTCCTGACAGGCAGATGGTGGAATAAAACTAACATTAATGAAAAGCTTTTTTCATCACTTTGATTGTCATTGCACAGTGACCTGGTGTTTGACCATCTCACCTCTGGTCAGTCTTGCTGGATAATCTAAATCAGGGGTTTTCAACCTTTTAGTAGTTTAGTTTTTACTCTTATTCAGTTGCGCCAAGTCTGCCGTAACCATAGCCAACGATTTGCTGGGAGAATAGTCAAATTGCATTTGGACACGATATTGTCAGTTTTTGCACCGTTTCGCCAACAAAAATAGGTCCAAACAAAGCCAGAGCAGATCTGTTGTTTGTCTCAAAGCAAAATGTTTCTTACTTGATGAATTTGTTTTTAACCTAATAATTGACTGTCCGCAAAGACCCGCCCCTCTTAGTTACTGTCGTTATGTCCGACAAGCTATGCCGCTCTGACACACACCATGTTCTCACGCAGTGAAAAACACATCGTGGAGCAGAGAGGAGACTGACAACACACTGACAGACACAGACCAGGTTACTTTTCGGTTGCTTTTGATATTAAACATATTAAGCAAAGTCTCACCTTTCCAATTTGGTCATTTTAAAAAGAAATTTAAACAATAAATAGCGTTTTGTAGCTCTTTAATGTGTCTGACAGATCGCTGTCGCCCTCAGTTAAAGCTGCTCGTGAACCGATCATCTCTTCCTTCTAGTTCATTTATAGCATCAAATAAACATGAATGAACATCAGAAGGAATGTTGTTTTAACACGAAAAGGCGTCAGTACACTCCGCTTCTCAAGTCCAAATCCTCCCATGTTAATCTACTAACTCTCCTGACTGCTTTGTCGGACAAAATGGCGGATGGGGCAGTATGATTGGTCAGATCACCTGTCAATCAAGCTCTCTGCGAAGGGTCAATTGGATTCAACAACCCATTCATAAAGACAGTCATTGGCTGCATCTGAAATTGCATACTTCCCTGCTATATAGTTGGCGAAAAACAGAATGTGACAAAAGAAGTATCCAAATTCACAATTAAGCAAGATTAAGCAAAAAGTATCTGGATGATTTGCTACTTCCTGTGATATTCTGAAGTGTCTGATACTTTACTATCCATGAGGCCACGGGAGAGGATTTATGAATGGCAGTGAAATGATGCAAGATAATGACAACATGGCGTATGTTGTACATTCATACTACACACACACACACATACTTTATAGAACAAACTTTTTTAACGGTCACAAAGTTATTGCTTATTAAAAATAATTACTTAATACACACACACATACTTTATAGAACAAACTTTTTTAACGGTCACAAAGTTATTGCTTATTAAAAATAATTACTTAATAGAGCATGTGATTTCAGATGCTTTATTTCTAATGAATCAACCATTTTGAACGAATCGTTTGAATGAATTATAAAATGAATCACTCAGGGCTGGGGCTGCCGACCTAATAGTGGTTTTAGAATGCCATGGTACCAGCATAAAAACACACACTCAGCTAAATATCACACTTTTTTTTTTTGGTCAGTATCTCACACCCCTACTTGTGTGTGTCTGTCTGTCTAGTGTTTCCAATTTGTTGTTGATTTCAGAACGGTTTTCAGCAGTAGGAGTCGTTCACAGACCCCACATCTTGACTCAATGTAGCATGTGATCTGAGGCCTGTAAGAACATAAGCTTAAGATAACCCATGTGATAGCTCATGGAGAGTTTGTTCCCATGCTCTGGACTGTAATTATGCGAAAAACTAAAATAATTAAAGTAAGTCTATTGTGGAACATTCTTAAATTACACCTGCAGCGTTCTTCACCGTAAATGTCATATTTATCTGTGGCGGCTTTTATTATATCTGCAGGGGAACTTTTTTTCTCTGGCTGTGAAATGAAGTTGTGAAGGAGAAGATCCTCTGTGTGTTGCCGTCCAAAGCTTTGAAAACATCTCCAGACTTCAGTCAGAAGCCCTGCAGTGAGGCGATAAGGGAGAGGGGAATAGGAACGACGGGTTTATTTGGGTCCGTGTAGTTTGGCTCCAGTGGTGCTGCGATTAAGGACAAGCACCGTCCTCTGTTCATTTTTCATCTGATGACTGATCTCGTCTCGAGGGCTTGGAAGAAACATTCTCTTGGTGTAACCGAAGCTCCTTTATGTCACTCTGAATTATATAAACATTTATGCCGTGAGATTCTTCTGAGCTTTGAACACAGTCTCTTTTATGAAGAAAACAAGCCCTGTAGAGTTGCACAGCGCTTCAGATGCTGCTGTCATGAATTAGATCCGTGGCGCAGCTGTAAGCACGTGTACTAAAGAAGTACCATGGCACTTAGGTTTGAATATATCTTTTAGAGATGCTCGATATATCGGCCACTATACCGATATATGTTCATTTTTGATGTTATCGTTATCGGCCCCGATAAGAAAATGTGCCTGATGTATTAAAGTCGATAAATAATGTATTATTTCCTTCAGATGTGCACTGTTTATCATGATGGTTTTGAATTGCTTGAAATATGATTGGAATCACTTAAAAAAAAGTAAAATACAGTTAAGTGCAACATGTGCAGTGCAAGTCTGTCATATAGGCTATGTAAAATTATAATGAGAACATTATAATTGACCCTTCGCTAAGCCACGCCCAAAAACCGCCACTGGCCAATCGTGGCTTAGCAACCGTAACTAGGCACGGGAGGTCTGACAAGCTTTTGAGCGAGGGAAGCTTTTCAAGCTTTTCCCTTCCCGAAACCTAAAAGCCGAGGGGAGAAATACTGGGCGTGGATCAAGCAGTGTGGGACGCCCCATTCACAGCTAAATGCCGACAGGATTTACAAAAACACTTATTGCTTGGAAATAATGACGATTCTTTGTTCATAATGCATATATTTTAACGTAAAATAAGACGATTAAAGGTAAGACGGAGGCTCACTGACATACTTTAAAATATATTCAGCATTTTGTTAATTGACGGCCTAACTTTACCCTAATCCGATCGCGGCTCTCCCGGTGTTAGCGTTAGTGTTATTCAGCACGATTTATGGATAAGCTGTTTGATTGATAATTATTATTATTTTTTTCACATTTCACTTACTGTACCCTGCTGTGCATGAACATAGCTGTTTCCCATTTTGTCTTGCTCTATCAGATATTTCACCTGTTCACCAAAAAATACTAATTATCTCCTTGGGAATGTCTGACACCGGTGCATACACATGGAATAGAAGTGCCAGGCGTGAAAGCTTGTCAGACGTAGCAACAGTAATTAAGGAGGGCGGGGCTTAGCGAAGGGTCAATTGTGTGCTTGGGACATGGCTTTTAATGATGAGACTTTTGTTTTTGTAATCAGGCTCTCAAAAATTTTATAAAAATTTGGATTTCGATTTATCAGCCAATATATCGGTTATCTGCTTTCAAATATAACAAATGTATCGGTTATTGGTATAGGCCAACATTTTTATATTGGTGCATCCCTAATAGCTTGTGTTTTATCAATCCTGTTTCAGAAAATGTACCGGCCATTAATGTTTTGCCAGCCATGAAACTGTTTTTTGCAAAAACATGTAGTAATTACACCAAAAGACAGTGAAAATTCATTCACAATTCTTGAGTCCAATCTTCGATACCACAGCTAAAGCTACAAGCTATAAGTAAATATAAATTTAAAACATACAAGTAAACAGTAGTAAAATAAAAACAATCAAATTACAAGAAAAAGCACAAATAAATACAGTATATGTGCTTTTTAGGGTTTTCAGGTAGGTCTGACAGTAGTTTTCAGGTACAAAAATGTAATAAAGTAAGCAAATGTACTTTTTTCTCGCATTTGGTGCTTGGCGAGTGATAATTTTAGGCCCTGTGTGTCAATGCGTTTTCTAATTATTCTCTGTGGTTTATTGACAACATCACCAATTATGTTTATGGAGTGTATCTCTCATGTTCTTTTAAAATCCTTTTTTTTATGTTTAAAAATAAGCAAGGTTTACTTGGATTTTCTGACCAAATGCCAAACCTGTATGAAAATGGTTGCAATTCTGCTTGATGCCACAGATATTATCCTATTCAATGCGCCATTAATGAAATGATCAAATGGAAATGCTGAGATTATTCTGATGAATCCTGCAGAATAATTTGCGGGGTAATTTGGTCTCGTTTTGAATGACAGCCCTCATTTATTTTGCATGTCTGTGTGCCTATATTTCAAAACATCTCTGGTTCAAACCAGGGTCGGAGAGGAGAACGCAGTATCCCGCATAACACGCCAGGCGTATTCATTTTTTAAAAACTCAAAATGCATGTCGCTTGATGAGTCGATTCACAGAAAGAAAGAGAAACTCATTCACTGGGTTGTTTCTCACGCCTGAATGAGAATGTCCTTTATCCATCGAGTCAAGTGGTGCATTGTGAAATCTACCAAAGAAATGCAAATATTGGGAACAGATGTACTGGGCTTTTCTCTTCTGCTGTCATTAGGAATGATCCCATTCTGAAGGACCCACGGCGGTGAGACGGGCCCATAGTCTTTACAAGGGAAAAGCCATGTCACCCGGCACGTGACTCCTGCCGGATTCTTTAGCTCTTTTCTTCGCCGCTTCAAACTCTCAGGAAGGATAAATGGATTTTTTTAGTGCACTGAGCCTGAGGGAAGACTCTCACAATGAAGGACACACACAGCGAGATTCTTTTCAGAAGAAAAAAGAGAACTTTAAAAGTAGCAGCAGCTCTCGGTCCTCGTCTCTCGCTTTCCATGAGAGTTTCCTCGAATGTTTCCACCTCACGCCGTATGAGAGCGGGATGAGGGAATGGAAATGACTCGGACCATGTTCTTGCGTTTCTTTTTATGGGGCATTTCTGTAAGATTGCTTTCCACTCCTTTTAATAAGGGTTTTATTTACTGCAGAGTGCAGAGGAGAATATATTAATCCTTGCTGATGTTTGGTGGCTTTTCGTCATATTATTGGTCTCTCAGTCCAAACTGCAGCAGTAGTGTTTGATATATCCCATGTGTGACTGTAATATTGAAAAACATATTTTCTCAAACTAAATACGCTTTGTGACCTACTGTAGGAATTTCAGTCCCGAAAAAAAATATTAGCCAGAAGGGTTTCACTCTCGTGCAGCATTTATTGTAACTTTGCGAAAATAACTTTGAAGAATAATATATTGATATTTAATATTATTTTAATATATTATTTAAAGTAACACACCAAAATTGGACAGAAAATAGTGTGGTTATTTTATTGGCTAGTATTTTTTTTTTTATTCGTTCAATAAAATTATTTAATTTATTTAAAAAGTCTAATATATATATATATATATATAAAACACTTAAAATAATAAATGAATAATTATTAAGAAAAGGTTTCGGTTTTCGGCCAAGTGCATCCACAGAATTGTAGGTTTCGGCCCAGAAATTTCATTTTGGTGCATCCCTAATTTTGTAAAAAAAAAAGTTTTGTTTTTTGCACTTTGTTTCTCATTTTCTTTTCAATTTATTTCAATTTCAAATAATTAATGGATAGCCCCTTGAGATGCAACATCTTTTCCTCCTGATCATCTCCCTCATTTTGTTTATCGGTCCTCTTGGCACTTTAGTTTGAGAGCTGGTCAGTGTGGCTTTATTGGTTTTGTCCGGCCATTTCCACATGATTTGGATTCATCTGCTGCTCGTCTTGTCAGAACCGGCCCTACGTCTCACGGCTGATGCCCACAGAACAGATGTTTCCAATGACACTTTCAGAAGAGCTTTCAAAGTGACTCTTAAAAAGAGAGCGAGAGAGAGAGAGAGACAGCAGCTGTGTGACTGAGGCGAACAGTCAGATTCTCATGAAGTTTCACCGAAACCATCTCCCCGCGGGCTACGTCGGGGCTTTGGAGAATAAGTTAGCGGTTTTTAGTTAATCAAATATCTGTTGTCGGAGTTTCTCTTTTAATTAGGCTAGAGGAAGTTCCTGCTGGGATGTGACAGATGTTTAAGGCTGCCACCATTTCCTCTTTGTTGTTGTTTATTCACTCTGTCGGTTGTGTTTGATATCCAGCTGTTCAACAGGCCTCTATGAACCTTTACCTCCATATGTGAATGCATAAACTCTTCATCGCATGATCACACCAATTTAAACCACCAGTAAGACTAGAAATGTGCATTTTGGTTGTTTGATCACGGGTACTCAACAAATCGTCTGAGCACTTGAGATGAAGTGAGTTACATTTTTGCTTGGTTTATGTACTATAGATGTGTGTCAGGTAGATTCCTTTAGCCATTGCACGTGGACATTTTTAAAAGTAGCTATTATGCCCTTTATCAAAGTCTTGATTTGGTTTTTGGGCTCTACTAGAATAGGATTTCATGCTTGAATGATCAAAAAACACATTATTTTACCATATTCTCCATTGTTGCAGCTCCTCTTTTCCCTGACTGTCAGTAACGCTCTGTTTAGTTCCTTTCTCTATGAAGCCCCTCCTTCTGAAAAGCACACTGTGCTCTGATTGGTTGGTTGGATCAGTGTGTTGTGATTGATCAACCAATTAGAGCGTGTTTGGTAAATGCCCCGCCCCTTACCATAACCGCCAGTTTCAAAACACTACTAGCTAACCTAACCAGGCCCCGCCCCTTTATTCTGCATATGAATTATGTTTATTCCCGGAAGAAAACTGAAGAGCACAATGGAGGCGTTTTGAATTTGAGTACCGTATTTTCCGGACTATAAGTCGCATAGTTTTTTTCATAATTTGGCTGGTCCTGCGACTTATAGTCAAGTGCAACTTATATAAAAATTAGCCTAATTAATACTGATTGAGGAGAAAACATTATCGTCGAAAGCCACGTGAGGGCGCTCTAGTTGGCGGAGTTGTTCAGAAGCGACACCGAGGAAGAATTCAATGGATTCAGTGTTGAGGAATGAGATCGGGAGCTTGGTGAACTTGCTTACCGGTAACTTGCTTGTTGGACTCGCTGGCTTCTAGTTTAGCCTATTCAGCTTCCCAGGTATATGTTCTTTATGCTATTGTGTCGCTGAATAACTGTTAATGTGTTACGCTAACATACCGGACACCTTCAGCCTGTTGTTCTGTGTGCTATTGTGGAGCTGAATAACTTGCCTTTCCAGATTAAATGTCTTGTTCTATACTCCAGAAAATACGATAATTGCTTCAGGCCTGCTAAAAAAGTATGTTCTATAGAGTATCATATGCACACCATATCTCGCTGGAAGTAGTAGTTCATCGAGGTACTTTTTTGCCTATAGGACTCTTTTATCAGTGCTGTGAATTTGGACAAATGGCTTTTGTTTTGTCACATACTGTTTTTTGTCTACTAGGCTAGTAGGAAAGTATGCGATTTCGGACGCAGCTATTGACACTGATATAGAAAATAACTCCTGTTGGAGGGACTTTGGTAACTTTGCAAATATTTTTCATGCTCAAACAGCAACATTACACACTAAAGAAACATGAACATGCAAAAAAAACATAATAGGAGCCCTTTAAGTCCTTTCATTGTTGAAACATCCATTCAGTTGTGCTAAATCTGCCTGTTTTTAATGCACAATAACTAACAAATATGCCTCAAAAATCAAAAATAATAAAAAGACAGTCAATTGACATGTTGTGTTATGTATGCAACAAAAACAGTGTGACCAGTAGTCTGATTCACAAACAGAAGACTCTTATGAACCAAGTAATGATTTGGTCCAAATGGCTCTGAAACCTAAGCATGTTCTAGCACATTTCCATACTGTAATTTTTACTGGTCTTTAATCTGTATGAAATGTGTAGAAGTCATGCAATTAACATGTTTTGATAATCAATCATTGCTGTCATTCTCCAGTTTCAGTGTATAGTGATATCAGCCCATCCCTAGTTATGACATCGCAGTCTTTATCATGGCTTTTCCTGCGTCTGCAAAAGCAACAAAACCTCCCTCTGTGCTTTTAGCTCTTTCTTATCTCTCAGTTTGTCGGTTTTTGTTGTAGACAGACAGGTAATGGAGCTGATGGCAAGCCTCTCGGTGTGTTTTCCTTCCTCTTGTACCCGTGCCCACACCCTGTCACGGTGCCCGTCAGCTGGCAGCGCTGCTCTGTGCTCGCAGAACATCAAATCTATATAAATCACCTCCAAAGCCGTTCATTTATTTTTCATGTGCTAATTTTAGACTCAGCCTGTCAAGCTCCAGCCTTGCGCATGAAATCATCAGCTGTGGAGACGGAGAAATGAAACCAACATCTAGGCAGTTGATGAAATGACTTGTGAGTTTATTTGAACTGTGTCCGTGCTTAATATGAATGAGCTCAGAGATGACACTTTTTTTTAGACCGTTTTAGCGTGCCAAGTCAACACAGGTACAGCTTCTACATGCCGAACCTGTGAGAACATTCTGAGAAGTTGCATGTCATTTTTAAAGCAGCTGCAGTGCAACATTGTATCATTTCAAGACCATTACTGACCTTGAGGTGAGCAATGCATAATCTAAATGCTCCATTTTTGTTAGGATTGATGCACTAATAGATTACAGTTATTTACATTTATGCATATGGCAGAGGATTTTATACAAAGCAAATTACAATGTATTATATTAAGACATGCATAAATGCGTTTAATCATGCATATGTATTTGTTGAGTATTCATCAGCGCTGTGCCTTTGTGCACGATCAGTGCTAGTTTTTAATAGGATTTGAAACTAAATTCATAATGACTTTAAATGCCAAGTTGATCAGACAACCTAGTTGAATGTGAATGAAAACATGTAGTGTTGCACATCTACAGTCTGATCATGGGTTGTATGATGTTGTTAACTTGGCAAACTTTTTTTTACACTTAAAAAAAAAAAGACGTTTAACATCAGTTTAACTTCATTGGATGGCAAATATACTTGCATCTATGCATTTGGCATTTGCTTTTATGCGAAGCGCATTACAAATGAATTGAATCAGTTCATGCATTCCCATATTTACTATCTGCATGGATTCATCTCTTTCCATCACCATTTAAGATGGCATGTCGAATTAGAAACAAACTTCATTAAGACTGTAAGACCAACTAGTTGCTCAGACAACCTTGTTGAATTAGCAATCCTTAGTTTGATTGTATGACATTGTTGACTTAAAGTTGTTTTTCACGTAAACAGTTTAGCTTTATTGGATGGCATTGATATTCACATTTGCATTTGGCACTGCAGACACTTTTATCCAAAGCGAATTACAATGCATTATATGCAGAAATGCGTTTGCATTCCCAGATGTATTTGTTGCGTATCTGTGCCTTCAAGCACCAATCAGTGCTAGTTGTTAATAGTATAGATTTGTGAGTAATGTCTTCTTGTATTATGAGTGTTGCATTTTTAAGATGGCATGTCTAATTAAAATCAAACTTCATTAAGACATTCTTAAGACCAGGTAGTTGATCAGACAACTAGTTGAATTTGAATTTGAAAAATACATTTGCATTTATGCATTTGGAAAACTTTTATAGATCCCTTTAGCCATTGCGATGTGCATTTCACGGCCCAAATGTAGTGTTGCACATCTCTAGTTTGAGGAGTTGCATGATGTTGTTGACTTGGCAAACAGGTTTTTTCTGCATGTTTCAGTTGGACATTATTGGATGGCTCAGATATGAATCAGAAGTGAGTGGTTTATTCCAGTGTGTGTTTAAGCAGCAGTTAAACCTTCACGCTCGGCCTCCTGATGTCCGTTGGTGTGTGAGTTTTGGTTGAGTGGCTCAGTCGTGGTCCTGTGGTGCCAGCATTCTGCTCTCTGTCTGGTGTGACTAAACAAAGCCTGCCAGAGCTGGATACGACACACGTCTTTGTGTCAGGAGGAAAACACCTGCCAGGTTCTGCTCTCCTGTCTGCTGTGTAGAGGTGAGCTTTCTTATTGTGGGAAAGTCAACACTTTTTTTTTTTTTTTTTTTTTTTAGAAATGCACCATTATAAAATTTCACCACCGGTACGGTACGATAGCCGATTATTCAGAATGATATCGGCCGATGCCGATAGTTTGGTTTTTCTGGAAAGAAAATCTCTCCCAAATAATGTTGCAAACTATACAGCGAACCCTCTCATTTGGTACACTATAATATTGGTTGCAATTAACAACTGAGGTAGGCCTATTATTTTAAACTATTTATTTTCAGATATAATAATTACACTCAAATACAAACTGAAATGTTTTATACAACATGCATATATAATTACAGTAAATAAGCAATTCAACATGAGAGGTTTTCTTCATACTCGTGAGTTGCAGCCGGACACGTTTTTTCCGCACCCTTTTGATTGACAGGATATAATCGGTCGATGGTGAAAATATAGCTTTTATCGCCGGATACCGATTATTGGCCGATACATCTCTTTTTTTTTAGATGTACTGCCCTTCATTTTTCCCCATTAAATGTCCTGTTGCACTCAGATATACTCACAAATACCAAAGTAAAATGGGTTGCAAACATATCGTATCTCATAAGTTCATTTTTCAGTTTTAAAAGCAAATTAGACATTAGTCAAATGCTGTCACTGGGGACGGCCGGATCATGCTGAGGTTGCCTAGCAATGAGTCCGTGGTGTGTTGCGTGTTCCCTCTCCGTAACACTGGTGAGGGTTGATGGGAGCGACTGTGTGTTTACTGGTGACAGCTGACATCAGATGGAGGGATGGGAAGATTGAGAGCGAAACCGTGAATGAAAAGACAGACTGGATGATGCCCGGATCGCTCACCAGCTGCTGCTGTGGGACGTTCTCATGGCGTTACTGGAAGCAAATCCTTCTGAAGAGTCAGCCTTGATGGATTCTTGAGTAATATGACCAATTAATGGCACTCTACTCTACAGGCATATGATCTTTGCATAATATTCTGTGTGAATATATTAGTTTTAAAACATAATGCGCTGCTTGTCTGAACAACACTTTTATTTCAGACGTGATTACTGGTCCAAAACTTTGTAAATAAGGAAATCCCAAAAATGCATTGCGATGAGCTCATTTACACACACGTGTATATAGTTTTTTGTTGTTGTTGTTGATTTAGTTAGATCGTTAGTTATAGTTATATTTATTTTAGTTATTTAATTTTTTTTTAAATCTAGGCCTAGTTGTTTAGTTTGTTAGCTTGGTTATTTTAGTTATTCTGTTTTTTTTTTTGTCATTTTAGGTCAATTACTGTAGTTCATTATTTAGTCATTTAGCGTATTTTGTTTATTTATTTAGTTAGTTACTCAAGACATTTTTCCATATTTATTATTGGATCAAGCCCTATTGTTAAGTGTTTAATTCACTGACTCATTTTGCACGGAAAGTTTTCCTGCCAAATAAGTGGCCTTGTTAGTGGTCAGCTGTGGTCAAGTTGGCCGGCAAACTACCATGTTTCTGGTTGATCTGGCCTTGTTCTGTGTTTGGCTGCAGTTCAGTCCAGGCTTTTTCTACTCTGAGGCGTTTATGTGTACTTGTATACAATACACATGCAACCAGGTGTAAATGGCCTCCATATTTTATATACAGTATCACTCTTGTGACCTTGATCACTTAACCGCACATTACTCTTAGTAAGACTTAGTAAGCGCTATGGTTGTGTCCACCAAAGCATTTTTTTCCTAAGGCCAATGTATTTTTTTTTCAATTGCTTCTAATGGGAGTGCTGCGTATTTCACAAATGCCAGCAGCGTGATGAGAGTTGAAAATGTTGTAGCTTTGGGTAAAACGCAGCGCTCATCACTGTCACTTTTTACCCACCGACCATCACAGTGGAGGAGGGGCGGGACAAATACAACACCGACCAATCGCCACATCCTTCTTGTACAACGACAACAACAACTGAGCAAAATCATTTAAAACAAGTGCCAGAGCACATCTATGTTTTTATATTCAGAAAGAAACTATCTGCAAAATCAGATTCTAGTAACACTGGCTAAAAAACTCATTGGTGACACCTGACCTAAAGAACTACTCGCTAACTTGAACATTTCTCATCTGCTGATAAAGCTACTAAAAGTTTTTTTTTGTTTTTTACCTGACAGTGCAATGCCTCTATCGTGTTGTTGAACATGCTTTATTCGTGGCCCACATGAGGCCCGTTCCTCTACACGGCATCTGTTCTCAGGCATTCATCACTATCTACAAGCGTTTCTGTGTTTTGCTTTCATCCACTAGGTCATTTTCATTATCCTATATTTACACACACTCCCCCTGCCCGCCCACTGAACACCCCCAGAACACTCCTCTAAACCGTCATGACCAGACGGCCTTTGCATTTCAGACTCGCCGTGCCCTAACTTGGTGTGATGATGACAAAGCGATCCCTTCTAAGCAACAGCTCTGATTGTTGTTAGATTGGTGTCTGCTTTACACGTACACAGCAGTATATCAGACATATTCTGATTGGTGCAGCTTTTTTTCTTTCATTATGGATGAAATACTCTAGAGGTAAACTGAAAACTGTCTTCTGTTTTGCTTTAGAGAGACCAGCTATGTTTAGACTGCATACTTCTAGCAGTGTAGTGCTTAGTATACACTATATGCTGCCTTCTCTGTTTTAGAAAAGGATGTGAAGCAGTTTGCAGTATGCAATGATAAAAACCTGAGACAGTATTAAACTACATTGGTACCCACAGTTTTTGTGTGTAATTCGGTAGAGTAGTTCCACGATATATTGTTTAAGCAAAGACAACACAGAATAACTCTTTCTTTCCCATCTATTTGACTCATACATGCAAAATTATGTCACAATGCCGTCTCTGTGAGTATCCTCGTAAACGCAGTCGCTTATGGCTTACGTGAATGTAAACAATGACACTCTCGCAGGGAGTTTGAGTGACAGGTGATCTGACCAATCATACTTCGCCATCCATCCGCCATTTTGTCGGACAAAGCAGTCAGGAGAGTTAGTAGATTAACATGGGAGGATTTGAACTTGAGAAGCGGAGTGTACTGACGCCTTTCCGCGGTTAAAACAACATTCCTTCTGATGTTCATTCATGTTTATTTTAATGCTATAAATGAACTAGAAGGAAGAGATGATCGGTTCACGAGCAGCTTTAACTGATGCTCTACAGCGATCTGACAGACACATAAAGAGCCACAAAACGGTATTTATTGTTTAAATTTCTTTTTAAAAATGACCAAATTTGAAAGGTGAGACTTTGTTTAATGTGTTTAATATCAAAAGTAACGGAAGAGTAACCTGGTCTGTGTCTGTCAGTGTGTTGTCAGTGTCTCTCTGCTCCGCGATGTGTTTTTCACTGCGTGAGAACATGGTGTGTGTCAGAGCGGCGTAGCTTGTCGGACATAGCAACAGTAACTAAGGGGGGCGGGTCTTTGCGTACGGTCAATTGAGAAAGAAAACTAATGCGCATAATTATTTTGGATCCGTGCGTCAGCTCTTAAAGTGACAGTTGGCCTAATAAACATGATACAATTAATCGTTGTTACAGCTACAAATATGTTTTTCTCTTTGTATTTCAATTTATATAGTGGAGATTATGCAGGGTTATTTTACAATTGATTATTGGAATTTCTGTACCTGAATATTTATTCATTTGTATCCTTGTTCTATTATATTTATCCTGTGCTTGTAATTTGTTTATTATTTTTCTATGCCGATTCTTTCCAAATAGTGCTATTCAAGACAAGTCATATCTTGAAAATAATTTATTATTAATATATTTTGATTTAGTCATACTTATTCTCAAGGTAATTGAGTTGTCTTAGAAATAAATATTTGTTTTATATTTGTACAAAATGTCCTCCTGGCAGTGCGATGATAAAATAATAAGTCATGAAGATTTTATTCGTCACACTGGAAAAGAGACGTCAAACACATTGCATTGTGGGAACATCGTGTGCTTTGTCGTATACTGCATATTTTGGTGTATGTTTTGCAAAAAGAGATTTACTCACTGATAATAACTGATAATTGACTGCTTCTGTAGTGTGGTGTGTGTGTGTGTGGCATCTGCAGTGCCCATTCACGTATCAAAAGCCACACTGTCGTGTGAATTATGCTGAGCTCCTCCAGGTCCTGCTGTTCAAGTGAGTGTGTGTGTGTGTGTGTCTGAGTGCCAGTTCTTCAGTTGGAGGCCGTATGAAGTCCATCTTTTTCTCAAACTGAACCTAAGATGGCATGTTGTCCTCGACCTCCTCCACCCGCGCAGCAGATCAAAGTGATCCTTCTGAAAGGAAGCCCAGACTTTCATGAATTTGCCGTAATTAAGCTCCGCCATTCCTTCCACTCAAATGGTCCTTTATTAGATTCCTTTCTTAGTTGCATTGATGCTGAGGAGGAACGGGTGAGGGAATATAGCTGAACATGAATGTCCTGATGTAGACGAGTGACCGGATACACACACACACACACACACACACACACACCACACACACACACACACACACACACACACTGTGAGGAGTGGAAGTAAAACCAGCTGTGAGCTCACTGCACTGCTGAACACAGAGCGTAACCAGTCAACCATCACAAACACACTCGACAGCAGCGCAACACACTGCAGGATCACAGAGAACTACACACAACCTCTCTTCACTGATATTTACATCATCCTGGCATTAGTTACTACAAACACGTCACGTTCAGACAGAGGAGTCTTTCTATTCGTCCGTCCGTCCGTCTTTCTATCGTTATATCTATTGTTGTATCATTGTATCATTCTATCTGCCTGTTTTTCTTTTTGTTCTCTCTAACTGTTTCTGTCTGTCTGTTATTCGCTTCATCTATCATCGTCTGTCTGTCTGTCTGTTATTCTCTCCGTCTGTCTGTCTGTTATTCTCTCCATCTGTCATCGTCTGTCTGTCTGTTTATTCTCTTCATCTGTCATCGTCTGTCTGTCTGTCTGTTATTCTCTCCGTCTGTCTGTCTGTTATTCTCTCCATCTGTCATCGTCTGTCTGTCTGTTATTCTCTCCGTCTGTCTGTCTGTCTGTTATTCTCTCCATCTGTCATCGTCTGTCTGTCTGTTATTCTCTCCGTCTGTCTGTCTGTCTGTTATTCTCTCCATCTGTCATCGTCTGTCTGTCTGTTATTCTCTCCGTCTGTCTGTCTGTCTGTATTCTCTCCATCTGTCATCGTCTGTCTGTCTGTTATTCTCTCCGTCTGTCTGTTATTCTCTCCGTCTGTCTGTCTGTCTGTTATTCTCTCCGTCTGTCTGTTATTCTCTCCGTCTGTCTGTCTGTCTGTTATTCTCTCCGTTCTGTCTGTTATTCTCTCCATCTGTCTGATATTCTCTCCGTATGTCATCGTCTGTCTGTTATTCTCTCCGTCTGTCTGTCTGTTATTCTCTCCGTCTGTCTGTCTGTTATTCTCTCCGTCTGTCATCGTCTGTCTGTATTCTCTGCATCTGTCATCGTCTGTCTGTCCTGTCTGTCTGTCTGTTATTCTCTCCGTCTGTCTGTTATTCTCTCCCTCTGTCTGTCTGTTATTCTCTCCGTTTGTCTGTCTGTTATTCTCTCCCTCTGTCTGTCTGTTATTCTCTCCGTCTGTCTGTCTGTTATTCTCTCCGTCTGTCTGTCTGTTATTCTCTCCCTCTGTCTGTCTGTATTCTCTCGTTTGTCTGTCTGTTATTCTCTCCCTCTGTCTGTCTGTTATTCTCTCCGTCTGTCTGTCTGTTATTCTCTCCGTCTGTCTGTCTGTAATGGCGCTTTTCCACTGCATGGTACGGCTCGGTTCGGCTCGGTACGGTTCGAGTCAGCGCGGAACGGTTCGGCTCGCTTTGCTTTTCCACTGCGTGGTACGACTTGACTCGGTACGGCACGGTTCGGTTCTTTTTAGCTCGGTTGCTTTCCACTGCAGTTAGTACCGCTTCAAAGTGGGTGGGGACCTGATCGTTATTGTAGGTCCGGTGGTAGCCGTGTGCGGCTAAGAGCTGTGCTACTTCCGCTCCTCGGCAACCAACGAGAGGAACGTCTGCACCTCGTCCCACTGACCACGATTCAGCCATTTCTTGTTTGTTTGTTTTTACTTTTTTTTGTCAAGTAAATACTCTAAAAACAGGTGCTACTGCGTTGGCTGTTGTCTGGCTATTTAAATCTAGCGGGTTTAGTGTCTCGTGTCGCAAATACAATGACGCTGAGTGACGATTCTGTCTGACCAATCAGGGATCTGCAATGTTTTCACGTCACGTTTAGTATCGGTACGGTACGCTTGGAACCTCAACAGAGGTGGTACCATTTAAAGCGAGCTGAAGCGAGCCGTACCGTACCGTACCATGCAGTGGAAATGCGCCATAAGTGAGCCGTACCGAACCGAGCCGTACCGCACCATGCAGTGGAAAAGCGCCAAAGCGTGCCGTCCCGTACCGAACCGTACCGTACCATGCAGTGGAAAAGCGCCATTATTCTCTCCGTCTGTCTGTCTGTTATTCTCTCCATCTGTCATCGTCTGTCTGTCTGTTATTCTCTTCATCTGTCATCGTCTGTCTGTCTGTCTGTTATTCTCTCCGTCTGTCTGTCTGTTATTCTCTCCATCTGTCATCGTCTGTCTGTCTGTTATTCTCTCCGTCTGTCTGTCTGTCTGTTATTCTCTCCATCTGTCATCGTCTGTCTGTCTGTTATTCTCTCCGTCTGTCTGTCTGTCTGTTATTCTCTCCATCTGTCATCGTCTGTCTGTCTGTTATTCTCTCCGTCTGTCTGTCTGTCTGTTATTCTCTCCATCTGTCATCGTCTGTCTGTCTGTTATTCTCTCCGTCTGTCTGTTATTCTCTCCGTCTGTCTGTCTGTCTGTTATTCTCTCCGTCTGTCTGTTATTCTCTCCGTCTGTCTGTCTGTCTGTTATTCTCTCCGTCTGTCTGTTATTCTCTCCATCTGTCTGATATTCTCTCCGTATGTCATCGTCTGTCTGTTATTCTCTCCGTCTGTCTGTCTGTTATTCTCTCCGTCTGTCTGTCTGTTATTCTCTCCGTCTGTCATCGTCTGTCTGTTATTCTCTGCATCTGTCATCGTCTGTCTGTCTGTCTGTCTGTTATTCTCTCCGTCTGTCTGTTATTCTCTCCCTCTGTCTGTCTGTTATTCTCTCCGTTTGTCTGTCTGTTATTCTCTCCCTCTGTCTGTCTGTTATTCTCTCCGTCTGTCTGTCTGTTATTCTCTCCGTCTGTCTGTCTGTTATTCTCTCCCTCTGTCTGTCCTGTTATTCTCTCCGTTTGTCTGTCTGTTATTCTCTCCCTCTGTCTGTCTGTTATTCTCTCCGTCTGTCATCGTCCGTCTGTCTGTTATTCTCTCCATCTGTCTGTCTGTTATTCTCTCCGTCTGTCTGTCTGTTATTCTCTCCGTCTGTCTGTCTGTCTGTTATTCTCTCCCTCTGTCTGTCTGTTATTCTCTTTTCCTCTGTCTGTCTGTTATTCTCTCCCTCTGTCTGTCTGTTATTCTCTCCATCTGTCATCGTCTGTCTGTTATTCTCTGCATCTATCATCGTCCGTCTGTCTGTTATTCTCTCCATCTATCATCGTCTGTCTGTCTGTTATTCTCTCCGTCTGTCTCTGTCTGTCTGTTATTCTCTCCATCTGTCATCGTCTGTCTGTCTGTCTGTCTATCTGATGTCTGTTTGCCTGTCATTCTCTGTAGTTCTATCATTCTAATTATCATTTTGTATTGTCCTATATGTCTGTCATTTGATCTAATGTTTGTTCGATCTGACGTTTTATCTGTCTGTCTGTCTTCTCTTTTTCTATTTTATTCTTGTCATTCTCTTCTATATGTCTATTGTGTTAATTCTGTCGGCTGTTCTCCCATCCATCCATCCATCCATCCATCCATCCATCCATCCATCCATCCATCCATCCATCCATCCATCCATCCATCCATCCATCCATCCATCCATCCATCCATCCATCCATCCATCCATCCATCCATCCATCCATCCATCCATCCATACATCCATGCATAATATAATATATATGGTGCTTTTGGAGCTGATATGAGAAAGATAGCTAATGGATCGATAATCTGAAAACTATCAATCTATGTCATATATCGAACACTTTATTGTTCAATATAGAAGTATATCAGTTAAAATGCAGAGCAGTTGTTCTGTATTAAACTACACCTCCGTTGATCTGTTAATAATGGTCAGAATTAAAATACCCCAAAATTTCACAGAATATTCCAGAAGAAAGTAATGTTCAGTGGTCACATTTCTCTCTCTGAGCATATGAATCAAAGAGTGATGTCTAGAGCGCTTCTGGATTGAGGTGATAGATTGTTCCAGATGTTGGTGGTCGCATACTGATTTGATGTTGAAAATATGCAGATGTTTCTGTCTGGATTATATGTGAAGTTTCCATGCAGAATGAGGCAAAAGCACGGGCCGACCGGATTCCTCCAGCGCCAAAACCATTTCTCGGCATCTGGAAGGTCACGGATTGACCCGTGCGGAGGAACAATAGAGGTTTTTTTGTACGTCTTTGTGTCGATCTTCTTTATTCTCCAGTAAAGTTGAATGTCACAGTCTAGCCCCCCCCCCCCCCCCCCCCCCCCCCCCCCCGCCGGCCCTTTACATATGATAATGAGGCCGTTGTGTGCAGATTACCAGGGCAGCTGTGAGCGTTTTAGCTAACTCAAACTCAGTGCCTGCCAGCACTTTCTCCTCAACTTTCACCTCCTCTTTTCCTCTTTCTGCTTGTCTTCATATCAGAATTGAAGAGGACAGGGTTGTTTCGGATCATTTGCAGAGGTTTCTTTCTATAGATGTGTTTGAAGACCTGTACTCGAGCAGTGGATGTAGGACCCGGTGTGGATTTGAACGTCATGTGGTTGTATTTTGGGTTCGTTAAATGATTCTTAGATTAACTCATTTAGTTTGCTGCTGTTGAACTTTTCTATCGGAGTCAAAACCAATGCTAAAATACTATTTTGTGAAGCATTCATTGTCAAGATATTTGCCAAATGTTTCTGGAATAATTAAATGGGGTTTGCAAAGTTTAAGAGACGTTCACTGACAGTGATTTCATAATGAATGCGTCTCGTGTTGGTAAGTGCTAGTAGGCGTTTCTCCACAGATCTGTATTCCCATTGGTAGTTGTCATATTGTGTCACTGCTTATTTGCATAAAGTTGAGCTCAATGAAATTCAGTGGCCACTTTGTTGTTGCAAATAACTTGTTGCTCACTGTCTGTAATGTGTATAACAGAGTTTTCAGAGTTGATGAGCAAGATCTCGGACTTGTTAGCTGAAGCTGATCTTAAATGCTCAAGACCGAAGTAAATGCACACCGTAAATAACGATTATTTAAAGTTGTACATCAAGATCATTAGGGGTGCGTTTTATATGAAAATACTGTTTCAGTCTTTCTACTTCAAAATATAATATAAGTTGTCACTGGCCATTCCAACATTTTTCACTCAGAAACTTCTAGTAAATTTCACAAATTATTACAAAGTAAATCTTACATTATTTTTCTTCAGTGTAGGCAGACAAAATATTTTACAAATGGTAAATGATAGTGCAAGCAAGTTTTGTGATAGTGCACAGTCAAGTGCCAGAGTTTTAGTCCTGATGTCTTCATCCATGTCTATCACACATGTGACCCCTGACCACAAAACCAGTCACAACCAGTCACAACCAGTTTTCTGAAATTGAGATTCATGTATCATCTGAAAGCTGAATAAATAAGCTTTCAATTTATGTGGTTCGTTAGGATAGGATAAGATTTTGGCCAAGATACAACTATTTGAAAATCTGAGGGTGCAACAAAAATCAAAATATTGAGAAAATCACCTTTAAAGTTGTCCATTGTTCACGATTGTGCTGCACTCACTCACAAAAATAAATGTTTTATATTTACGGTAGGAAATTTACAAAATATCTCATTAAGCATGATCTTACTTAATATCCTAATGATTTTTGGCATAGAAGAAAAATCTGTCATTTTGACCCGTACAATGTATAGTTGGCTATTGCCACAGATATACCGTGCGGCTCCAGACTGGGTTTGGGATCCAGAGTCACATATGCTGTGGAATGAGTTACTCAAGTTCAATACTCGGTGTTCATGAACACCAAACACCATGTCTACTACACCAGACGTGACAAAAGCAACTCTAAGCAATTGTAATATGATGCTTGGCAGGATTTTACATATACATTTTTTAAATTTTTGTGAAGATGTTTCAAAGGTTTTGCTCTCCGTTGACTTTATTTGACTGTGCGGTGACTAAGTGCACTTCCTCTGACCTGAGCAGTTTTAGATGAAGTGAGAAAACACACTTCCCAGTTCTCCCACCATGACCTCTGCACTTTAACAGATTCACATTAACACTCTCACAGCTCTGATGGGCATTCGCTGTCCTCTTGGGGTCAGTGCCTCTCCTAACAAGTTTTTCAGATGTCCAGATTTTACTGGCACAGATTCTTTTTTTAAAGAATGAAGCACAAATCCTATTTTTATGGAGAATCTGTTGACTTGGTATTCAATTAATTATAGTGAACTATTTTTTATTAATTTTAATGACCAATATTGCCTGATACAAATATATTTTTTAGAATTATTTAATAATACTTTATATATATATATATATATATATATATGTGTTAATTCATTTTTATAACTCATTATTGATTTTGTTCACTTAATTTGAGAAATCCATAACTTCAAACCGACATTTAGTCCCAAATATAGCTACCCCTCACCCTAAAAACATTGTATTCTTTTATTTTACTCTTTGATTTTTATTTATAACTTTTGTTATGTTATTCTTTTAATTTCTACATAATTTTTTATTAAGATAAATTTGACTTAAATTATATTAAACAAATTCGTTTTTTAAATATTTAAATATTAAATAATATTTGTATTTTGTTGGATCACAAAACCAGTCATATATATATATATATATATATATATGACTGGTTTTGTGATCCAGAGTCACATATGTTGTGGAGTGAGTTACTCAAGTTCAATACTCAGTGTTCATGAACACCATGTCTACTACACCAACATTTTTGAAAACAAAGTTTGTCACATTGAGCAGACAACAGATGAAATGAAAAAATAAATCATCCATCCATATTATATAGTTATAATTTTTTTTTTTTAATGTGATTTATTTTTAAATTTCATCTGTTGTCTGCTCAATGTGACACACTTTGTTTTCAAACATGTTGGTTACAGTGTTGCTAAACATGGGTTAAAATAAACCAGCTCATGTAATATTTAGTGTGAGCTCTTGAGGTTGACCATTTTCTGATGGATAAGCTCCTCGTTTCCCTGAACTTTTGCTGAAGAAGAGAAAAAACGGACTTCTGAACCTGTTTTGTACCCCATTTGGAGTAAAGTGCTTCCTCGCACTCTCTGCGTGACAGGTTGCCATTACAGTGGCGGCAGGCGGTGGGTTTGAGCGTGCAGTAATGGTGCTGGTGTATTGTGGAGGCCTGCTGAGGCACATCGTCTCAGTGTGAGAGCTTTTCTAACGCTGACACAACAGATGGTTGATCTGGAAGAGTCCCACTGAGGAGCTTGAGCCATCAGATGTCTCCTTTACAGTGGCCAAGAACTAACATGAGCGAGACGCTACGGGTTTGTTGAACCGTTCCACCAGCTGGACCAGATCAAAGTCAAGGGTATGAGAACCGACCCAGTCATGACTTTGATATCGTTTTCATGCTTATGAAATGTATGGTTTCGAAATTATATATTTAATTTGTGTGTTTTTGGAAGCAGTTTCAGCCCACAACCGAAATGGGTTACAGATTAAACCTCAGAGCCTCAGAAACCTCATTCAGACTTAGACAAGTATTGCGCATTTCCATGATCCATATTTATTTACCCTATACTTGCGGGTATTGTTTTGGTTTTATGATTTCAGAAGTGCATGAGCACCTGAATAGCTGAACATATGGCTTAGCTATTGCTTGTTTGCATTATGCACACTTAAACCTATATGCATAAGTGAGGATTGTAAAGCATCATATATATATACTGTAGATTGGAAACATTATTGAATCTCTTTCTGACTTACTTCTGTATGTTGAATACAGGAGCCTTAGATGATCTAATGCATCATGGAATCAAAAGTCAGTTCTTGCACTCTGTCTTGGTATCTTCCCGTTTCAAGCCGAGGCGTATATTGTTAGAAAACATAAATGAACTCTAGCCTATCGACAGTGTTTCTCCCTCTTCAGTTTGTAAACATCACTTCCTTGTATTTTGGGTCAGATCACGGTCTTCATAAAGACTGCTGAGGGATGTGTGTTTATTTTTATTTTATCGAAATTATATTATTATATACAGGTGAAACTCAAAAAATTAGATTATTGTGCAAAAGTTCATTTATTTTAATAATTCAACTTAAAAGGTGAAACTAATATAATATATAGACTCATTACATGCAAAGTGAGATATTTCAAAATTCTAAATTAGTAAAGAAATGAAGACAACCATACAGTAAATTGTATTTTACGATATACTGTTGTTCTGTGAAATAAAATAAAATAATATTTTTTATAATTTAGACATTAAATAACACATTTTTAAGTTTAATTTAGTTAATAAAATGAAAAAATATATATTTTGAATAGTAATTACAATTTTTATGCAGAACTTTTACAGTACAAAATTGCAATAGTAATATATATATCTGTTTTTTTATCATTTTTATCAAATAAATCATAGTTTGAATAATAATTTAACAATCCTAATAATAGTAAGTATTATTACTATATTGGTATTAAATACTTGTTTGTTTATTTCACAGTACAATAGTATTGTTGCAATAGTAAAATACTGAATTTATTTAATTTATAATTTAGATGTTAATTAAAAATATTATTTTGAATAATTTAATATATATTATTATGATTATTATTTCATTTAATAAAAATTATTTATATGAAGTACTTGCTTTTACTTTACAGTGCAATAGTATAATTGCAGTAGTATTATAGCCATACATTTAAAATAATTGTAATAAAATAAAAGTTTTTTTTTATTAATAATAATAATGATTTAATATTAGTTTTGTATACAACAGTGGTATTATTGCAATAGTAA
Source organism: Phoxinus dragarum (assembly GCA_033366665.1). Taxonomy (NCBI): domain Eukaryota; kingdom Metazoa; phylum Chordata; class Actinopteri; order Cypriniformes; family Leuciscidae; genus Phoxinus; species Phoxinus dragarum. The sequence goes on along the minus strand of JARPMJ010000204.1, from coordinate 13,276 downwards.
TATATTTCTTTATCGATTTAATATTTATAATATACATTTTAATGAAATTTTATCTTTACTATATAGTCATATTGAATGGGAAAAATATAATTTTCCTTCTATTTTGTTCTGTTTTTGACTGCTGCTGCTTAAGAGCATATAAGGTGTTTCTCTAGTGAATGACCCCTGCTGTGAAACGTGGCTCCTCCAGCAACAGGTATCCTGGAAGGACTGTCAAATACATAAGGAAAAAGTGCCGTGTCTTCAGGCCGTGTCTTCAGGGACGGGTGCTTTAATATGGGCTTCTGGCCAGCAATTTCATTTGCGCCGTGGATAGATGGCTCTAACAGCCCATTTCTATTTTCTGTAGAAGGAAGGCATCTGGGGATTTCAGAGAGGACCGTTCCAGCTGCTCGAGGGCAAGGGCAAACCGTTGACATGAACGCCAAGGATAAAGGATACTTTGGCTCTAAAACTTTGTTTTTCGAGTCTCAGAATTTCAAACTTTATTTTGTTTGTTTGTTTTTAAACCAAGAATCTATGCAAGTATAGCAATGCTTCTAGATGCACAAGCTTGCTTTTACATTGTTGTGTTTGGAAATATGTCAGAACTCAACACGAGAGAAACAGACATTGCCATAGTGGACATTACCGGTAGTTTAAATTAGTCTTTCCTGTTATTCAAGCAGTAGAGCGTTGGTGCTTGCAACGCCAAGGTCATGGGTTCGATTCCCAGCAAGCACTGCAAGAACTGATAAGAATGTAAATGTGTACCTTGAAATGCAATGTAAGTCGCTTTGGATAAAAGCATCTGCCAAATGCATAAAAAAATGTAAATGTATTTTTTTGTATTTTTAATTTTTTTCTAGCCTTGGTGGAGCAAACAGTTTAAGAACAATCTTGCTCAACAGGTTTTTTAAACTGTTGACATGTTTATAGCTAGTTACGCATGCTACATTGGCTGTAATACTAATGCTGTCCTATAGAGGGGGCCAACGGATAAAACATATTTTACTCTCCGTTTCCATCAGTTAAAAGGACGAATAAATGCATACTCTGAGAGCACTCCAAGTTATATTTGTTTACCATCTGGAGACTCGATATTGATGCATGTGTTTTAAACAGTTTATTTTACCGATATTAAGTTCGTTGCCTTTTCTAAACTAATGCGCTGCTGCATTGTAGCACACACACACACATCACAGACTGTAGCTTTGTTTCCATCCACCCGTTTTTATCCGAATTAAGTGATATCGAATGAAAAATGCCTTATGGAAGCAGTAAAATTCGATTGAATTTCATGAATATCGACTCAAATGAAATACGTTCGGTCATTTTATCTTGATCGATATCCGGCTTATGCGATAAACGCTGATGGAAACGTTATTTGCCGAATAAATAATGAATTGCATTTTGTCTAGCAAAACTGTTCTTGAATGTTGTGAGATTCAGTGCGAAAATTAATGGAAACACCTTCAAATGTCTCAAATCAATACGATATACCAATTTGACAAAATTTGACAAAACAGCATGTGACGTCATTACGCACAGGTTTTTATTCACTTTAAAGCCGTTGGATGGAAACACACTTTCACCAGCTTTATTCGCATTAGTTTTTTTTACCGAATTTCAGATAATTCGATTGACAAGTGGATGGAAACTTAGCGAGTTTTTTAATGGAAACTTCAGACAGGTATGTTCTATGCAATTGTCTTAATTGAAAAACAAAACAAAATATATTCTACAGATATTCCATAGAAAACCAAAAAAAAAAAAAAAGCAGCTGTACGAAAAGTGACCCTTGGTTAATTGAACATCATTGCAAAAGCGCAGGGAACGGCTCTTTATAAATGCACTAACGTGGTCAATGCGGACTTGAATGCATGAGAAAATGCAAATACTGACTTAATCTGTTACTGCGTTTGAGTTTTGACTGCAGTGTGCTTTTACAGACTTTAGATAGTTCATGACGTTGCCGTCAGCTGATGTCTTCAAGAGAGGTGTGTGCCATGTCAGTTTTTCCATCTAAATATCATCCATCATCATTTCCATTGTCATTAGACCCAACAAAAGCTCGATGTTTTAAAATGCACACTGCCTTTTTTCCATGGCATCGCCAATGCTTGAGGATGTTAAAATACACCAGATGTTTTTTTTTTTTTTTGGTTTATCTCTACGCTTCCCTGCTCATTTTCTTATTTCTACTCCGGACACATTATCAGCATCTCTTTGCTTGTCTAATCTGTGTCGGTCTGGTCGGCATATAATGTAAATTTCTCTCCGCGGCTCTTTCAGCCACCAACTGTTGATCACCGAAGGGTGTGATTCCCCTGCAGAAACTGGCTATTAAATCCCCAGCGGTGCTCGTGGCGGGCCTCAAAGAGCCCGTCTGATGCAGGGGCCCGTCTTATTACAGAGGAGGTTATAGCCTCGTAACGTCCAGAGCCGCACGCTGGTGCTAATTTGAGTGTCAGCTTGTGGCGGACGCCTCCCTGTCGAGAGCCCCGAGTTATGAGCCGCAGATTAAAGGAAGGGTGTGTTCCAGGGGGGCCGTTTGGATCCGTGTTCGGGATGGCCCGACTTGGCCCTCGACCCACCGTTAAGAATAACTCCGTCAGCAGGATGAGAATGAATTCCCAGAACCTAATAATGAACCCTTACATTTAAAAGCAACACATTATTAACTGGCTTAAACGGTTTAATAATTGCTTGGATTTTGTTGACACGATTTGGCCCATGTTCACGGCACTATTAATCTGCTCCTTCAAGGCTGCGAACTGCTCCGTTGAAGCAGAAATACGAGTGTTTATGAAACCAGAAATGCCAGTGTCTGGTTACCGTTACCAGCCTTTTTTTTTTTTCGTCTTTTTTTTTGGGTGTGAGGAATTTAATAATCGCCATCCGTGTCACCTCAAGGTTAAAAAAAAAGGCCCTTGAAGTTTGATTGAAACCAGAAAAATAGTTTGAAGTCCTCAGCGAGGTGTAAATTGAGTGTGTGTGTTATTTTATTTTCTCAGATAATAGGCTGTGAACTCTTTGTTTAACCTGAATAAGGACAAAAATAAACATTGTTGGTTAAATGACGTACGTTTTAGTTGAGTTTGAAAAGGAAGGCCTCCTTGAATATTTTCATTACCTCATTTTCACATTCAGCCATTTATTATTTATGAAAACTGTTTAGTGCTTTTTCATGCCGTAAGGTGTCTGGTTATGGAGAGTGTTGTGTCAAGGCAGGGTAGGCGATTTGTTCCAGAAACATTTTTTGTTATGCTGGTTGAAAGTCTTCAGAGCAATCACTAAGTTCATGCTATGAGTTTGACAGACGTCAGTCACTAGCACCGCAACCGAAACATCAGCCTCCTTTTACAGTTTCTCCTGAACTAAGGGTGATTTCTCGCCTGCCTCATTTAGTTGGGTTGAATCACACTACAGTTTGTCGTCCCCCGTGGTGTGGTTGGTTTGGGCCGGTGTGAATGCAGCAATCACACTCCGGTGCGCACCAAAAGCGGACCAAACAAGCGAGGTGGTCTCGGTACACTTTCAAACAAACTCTGGAGCAGTTCATTTGTGATGAGAACGTGATCCGACCTGGAACAGACCCAACTGTCAAAGAACTGCACATTTTTGGACCAAGCCAGCTGCCGTAGTCTGTGCATTATGTCACTGTTTAGCAACAATAATGCACGCGTCGCCTCCTCCTGAAGTGACTCGCCACGTGCAGTGCATAAAACATTATTTTCAAGCCGCATCCTCGCTTCATTCTCAAATGTTATTGTTTGCCTAAAGTGGTGTAGACAAACTATATAATAAACTTTGACTAGGAATGCTATCAGCCCGCGCAGTCGTCTCTCCATAGTAAAAAGTGTCGTGTTGTCTGTCGGATTTTCCTCTTTGTTTACTTCCGTCAGTTCTGTTGGAATTAATTCTGTTAATTCTGACAATCAAAGTGCAGTTATGAAAATACGTTCAAGACACATCTGGCCAACGAGTGATGTGGATGTTGTCACGTGACTGCATTTTGGTTCGTTTCATCAACTCATCAACTGATTCGGACCAGAGGAATCAGTGTGGTGTGAAAAGGAACCAAAACGCCTGAAAAATGCTACAAAGTATACATTTTCTCCCTTGGTCCGGACCAAATGAACCGAACTACAGATGTGAAAGCACCCTAAGACATCCAGCTTGTGCTGCATTCACACCATATCTACTGTAATGTGGAAGAGATGGAAATCTGTGATGAATTTATGTGTTTCAATTGCAACCCTATCAACGGCGAAATCAAACTGCAGCAGTCAGGTGGTACAGCTCAGATCTCTTTAGGTTGTTTATGTTCATTATTATTGTTATATGCTTTGAGACGTGAGGTAGTTTAACACCACCTCTCCTGCTCTACACCTTCATGTATTTAAGGAGGCTTGCCTTTCAAGACTCTCAGGGGAAGGTGGGATCTTATGCTTTCAAAGCTCACTATTGCTAGCCTTGAAAATTGGCCGACTGTCGCTTGTGTCGCCGGACATCACCAGCTCTTAAACGCACTAGATCATGTCGCTTTGAGGCTGCCTTTCGCTGGTAGTGTGAACCGGGCTTTAGGGTTGTGGTGTTTGGTGGGTTTAATCATGAGATGATCTTAGGTTCGGTTTTCACTTATCATCCTATCAGTATAACAGCAAAGCAGCGTGTTTAAACTCTCTCCCAGTTTCCTGACTTTGCAGCACAGCTCTCCTGTCAGAGCCGGTTTGGGTGACGAGGAGGTTTGGAATGACCCCTGCGCTCAAGAGAATCACAGGATTCAGCTGTTTCTGCCCTGCATGTATGAGGTCTTGTATTGCATTAAAAAGTACAATGCACTAAACATGCTGTGGCATTTTTTTGTGCATTGCACTTTTTTGTACATTTTTTTTTTTTTAGTCAACACAAATACAAAATGTAATATTTATGAGCTCAAACCTCCCACAAACCTTTCTAATAGTACACTATCCAAAGCATATACAATCTCAATCTTTGCAAAATACCCCCCCCCCCCCCCCCACCCCATAATAATAATTAGATTTGATCATTTAAGAAAATTACAGCATTTGTCCATGCACAAGTCGCCTCTACAAACAAAGTGGTTTATTATGAATAATCATGTGTAAATAAGGTTAATTAAAAAGATTATTAAACTAAAAACAGCTTTAACTGTGCATTATATGATGGCTAGTGTAAAATAATGGTGGAAATGCTCTGAACATGGTGTGCTGATAATATTTCCCCCCGGGTCCAGCGATCACGTCTGAAGCTGACAGTGCCATATCATTTTAAAGAAGGCTGACAGCACCGGGTTCTCCTGGTGACGGCACATTAATACTCCCACAGCCTTTAATCAGGCCACCGTGTCAAAAGATTATTTTAAGACCTGGCGAAATAGCTCCAAAAGACACAAAAATGGCCCAGGCAGTGACAGAAAATGAGTTCATTGCTATAATTAGTCTCGCAGCCACCACCCCCTCTCCCCAATTTCATTTCTTTGGCCTTGGAGGTTGACCAAAGATAATGACTGCTGAGTTTTTCTCATTAAAGACTGTGTGTGTGTGTGTGTGTGTGTGTGTGTGTCAGACCTCCCATCATCAGCTTCCTTCACACACACACACACACACACACAGAAGGCCCAGTCACAAAACAAACCCTGTGCAGGTCAGAGGTCATAGGGATGATATATTTTTGCTGACCACTGCCACCAGGTTGTGCTGCAATCAGGGGTCCCTGTAGAGAAAGACACGCTGGAGAACATTTATCATTGTCTGTGTTCTAGATGGACTTCATCGGTTCTCAGAGACCACCATGATTGTGATGTCTTGTGTGTGGCAGATGTTTACACTTTCCAGAACCTTTCCTCCCTCTGTTTCTCTGTGGTGAACATGAAACATCCATCTGATCTGCTGAAGATAGAAACTCCTGAAGACGCATCTGGTCTGTAGTTGTTGACCAATATATCGCCAATGCTGACATTTATCAGCCAATGTTTTTGGATAGCCATCAGTCATCAGAAAATCCATATTGGTCGACCACTATCCATGAGCTCTTGCCTCTTATACATTTTTGCATTTTTACTAGCAATGAACAATATGTCAGTACCACCACTTCAGTTATTGGCCAGTATTAGAGTTTTTTATATATATAAATGTCTCTAAATTGGTCATTATTGGATAAATATTTATCTGCCAATAGTACATTATAACGGTGTAATCTCTAGCAAACCTCAAGATGAATATCCATTTTTCATATACATTTATAATGGCTAAATACCATTCATTCATTCATTCATTCATTCATTCATTCATTCATTCATTCATTCATTCATTCATTCATTCATTCATTCATTCATTCATTCATTCATTCATTCATTCATTCATTCATTCATTCATTCATTCATTCATTCATTCATTCATTCATTCATTGACTTATCGCACAATATATGTACATGACTTCAATCATTTTTGGTGACACAATATATCGCCCATTATGTTTACATGACAATGAATGTCACCAACATTGTGCCCATCGTGCAGTCATCTTGTCTGTTCTCCGTGTCAGAGGCAAAAGTGGGGCTCGGGCAGTTCCTTCATGATGAATAGTTTTATTCATAAACAGAGCAGTCGTCGACAGGTGAAAAAAAGGGCGTCTTTGGGCTGTTTTGGCCACTGGGCCTTCGTGTTTCCTGACAACTACATACAGTTTGAAAGAACAAGTCCAAATGCACTTGATTTTCAAAGCTGCTATCCACAGTTCTGGGGCAAATATAAACATCACGGTGTGAATAGTTTTATCAGCAGATAAGGCCTGTTGAGGCATCTGTGCATTTGTTCATACGGACATCTGACTGCTAAGCAGCGTTTGTGTTTTCAGCAATAATGTGCACCTTTACTTTAAAGAGAAAAATCTGTAAATGGAAAATTTCCATAAGTGCCTTTTGTGCATTTGCAAGTGCATTTTTTCCCTACTTATTATTTTGCATTTTTTATTTTTAGAAAATGTTTATTTAAAAAGAAAAGTTTTTTTTAATTTAGGATATAAAATGTTTTGACACTTTATTTACATGATCTAGGCTAAAGAATGAATAGATTGTTGTCATTTAAAAGTGTGTAGGCCTACTTGCATTATTATGCTGTTATATTATGATTATATATTCAGTGGCATAAATGGTCTTAAAATGGCAATAATATTGTTTATCGCAATTATTTCTGGGACAATATATCGCACAACAAAAAGTAGTTATCGTGACAGGCTCCATCCATCCATCCATCCATCCATCCATCCATCCATCCATAATTGATAGATTTTTAATATCATTGCATCCCTAGTTTTTAATTCTGCTCTAGTTTCCGCACTACTCTAACTAGATTAAACTTGAATCTTGCCTTTGCAATATTGCATTATTAGATCTTGTTTGATAAATTACTTGTGGTTTTTCTTAATTTTTAGGTTTCTTTGAACATAAGAACGTTCACAAAAGGCATTTGGAAATTATTGCCAGGGTTTTGGTTTGCTTCAATGAACTGGTACTTTAAGGTATATCCTTTGGATTTCGATGTTTAGATTTGTAAGGAGCTTTTGGAGAAGGATCTTTCTGTTGGAATTCAGCAGCTTGTTCTGAGTCTCGTTACATTGAAGGAGACACTTTTAGTCACAGTTCAATAGTCCTTGAGTGTTTTGTGGACGGGGTTTTTCCACAGTGACCCTGCTGTGTGTCTGTGTGTGTATCTTTATGATTGTGTCGATGTGAAAGGGGATTACGTAATCGGAGCCCCTCTGTTTTGTCCTTGCTCATCCTTTCAGAAAAGCCTGTCTCATTTAATGAAGTTATTTCAGGAAGCACTTTTGCTGCTGCTGCATTTCAATGTGAAAACTGTTAGTTAGGTTACAGCACTGGGATCCAAAATCCTGCTCTCTTGAATTGTTGTTAAGGACAGTCCAGTCTGTAAGAAAAAGTCAATGTAAGTTCACCAATGCAGTCGTCAAAATGTCATGAAGCTTTACATTATTTGAGTCTGCTTACAAAAATGTATTAGTACTAGTATGATTTCATCACCATAATAATTATTCAAAGCACTATGCGATACCATGATTTTCTTAAAGACAAACCTAGTCAAAGGATTTTCAAATGGTTTTCTGTAGGATGATGATAGTGCAGGCTTTTGCTCAAACAATCATTTTAATTCTAAAGACATTATTATCTATTCTGCCTCAATTATGTAATTTATTTGAATTTATCTTCATTTCTGGGCTTTTCCAGGCAAATATTGTGCTTTTGATTTATGCAATTATTCAGTTGATTTAAAAAAATATCACCTGGCATGTAGTATAATCAATTCACAGTAATAAAAATAACCATTTGAAGACACGCTTTTATCCAAAAACTACAACCAGGGCAGCAATCTCCCTTCCAAATTCAGTGTTCTCAATCCTAGTTGCATTTTATGTACACCTACTGTGAATTTGGGTCAAACCTGCACTTGCAGGTCATCTGCTTGTTGCAAATCAAAATTACTTTTAAACCTGCTAAAATTACAACATGCAGCACTGGCCTATTGTTTAATGTATATTTGTAACCTCTACAGTATGTTAACTTCTCAGTGGTGTTGTGTTGTACATCAGAAACTGAACCGTGCGAGAACGTAAAGATGGGATGTATTGTCCCTTGTTCTTGTTCCTGTTCCTTTTTTTTTTTTTTTTTAGGCATAGGGAAAAAAGAATGAATATTAGTAGTTCTGTTCAGAAAAAAGGGTCATACAATTTATGTTGTAGGTCAAGCTATATAATGGATTTTGTGTGTGCTGATAGCAATGTCAGGTCATGTTACATGATTCTGTATTGCACATTATATCAGGATGCATGAATGTGGAATTCGCACGATATTCATGAACATGAAAAACCCATTAAGGTCATCAGTGGCACCTTCCTAACCCACAAATGGCAGCAGAAGTTCCCACTGGGAACCTTTAAGACACACACACACACACACACACACACACACACACACACACACACACACACACACACACACAAGCTTTCATTTCTATCCTTGTGAGGACATTCCATAGGCGTAATGGTTTTTATACTGTACAAACTATATATTCTATCCCCTTACACTGCCCCTATCCCTAAACCTACCCATCACAGGAGACATTCTGCATTTTTACAGTTTAAAAAATATATAATTTAGTATGTTTATTAACCCATTAATGACCGCTGGCTGGTCCCCACAATGGAGGTAATCTCAGGTATTACTATCCTTGTGGGGACATTATGGTTCCCACAATGTAATGTATACCAAGTACACACACACACACACACACACACACACACACACACACACACACACACACACACACACGCACACGCATATATATATATATATATACACACATATATAGACACACATACACGTATATATATATATATATATATATATATACATATATATATATATACACAGTATACAACTATACTTTGTTGTGCACATTTATACACTCCCACCGAGTACTGGAGCCCCCAAATGCAATGCATACATTTAAATGCACGTTGTAATGTATGCATTGCGTTTAGGAGCTCCAGTACTCTGTGTGAGTGAATAAATGTGCCATGAAAATAAAGACATTTTGCTGAGTTCTCCTTACCTAATGCATAATCCAGTTTGAAAACCACTGAATGTTCTCTTGATTTGAACCCCTACTCGGCCAATACAAGTAAGCAAAAAAGCAAAAAGAAATGGGCATTAATATTTTTAAATGATCTCTTTGTGAGAAGAGCTAGTTGAAGGAGTCATCAGGGCTGTTTTGCGGTACACACACCCTGCCACTAATCTAACAGTCTTACATTGTTCTGTGGTCATAAGGAGGTTTTGAGAAAGACATCCCACTGTCTTGGAACAGTGTCTGAATAAATATATTCTGCTGTTCTCTGTGAGATGCCTTAATGTGCTTTTGTTTTTCTCCTTGCTCCCAACAGATCGCTCTCCTCCAGCTGTCGTCCTAAATTAGCTGAGCTCTATGAAAGGATAGCTGTTTCAACTGACCCCTTCTGCTCCTTGAAGCTCCAGCCGTCCGTGACACCCAAATGCTGCCTGTCTTTCATCAACTGGTCACTCCTGAAGAAAAATGGACTTGGAGTGAAAGGAACCCCTTCATGTGGACTCTGGGACAAATCTTAAGCTAGTTGAGATAGCTGGCCCTGGGACTCAAATGGGTGACCTATGACAATGTAACCGATAAGGGGACTTGAGTTCTCGCTTTCCCAAGCAGCTGCAAGACGGATATGAGCTTGAGCCGTGGGTATCGACGATAAAACAAACCTTCCATCGCTTGAGGGCTTCTCTAACGTCATGCAGTCATCTGAGGAATTGTTTACCAGGAAGCTGAAAGCATTGAATGGGAGTATGGGACATCCAGCGACCAACACACAGGGCATGCTGGAAGGGGGTGGTAAAACAAACGGGACGCCCGCCATGCCTAAAATGGGGGTGCGAGCCAGGGTAACGGACTGGCCCCCGAAAAAGGAGGGTTGGGAAATCCGAGGCGGGCCCAACTACGAGAGCGTCATCACGGCCTTTCAGAACGGGCAGCCAGACCAAAGTGTGGAGATCACGGATTTGGGTGAAGCACCAATGGAGCCTGATTATTCGGATACAAAATATTCCCTGAGTGACCTTTTAAGTCGATCCCCTTTGAAGGGGCTTCATCCCATTCGCCAGCGGAGTAATAGTGACGTGACCATCAGCGACATTGATGCGGAGGACATATTGGACCAGAACGCAGTCAACCCAAACACTGGTGCCTCGTTGCATCGGGAATACGGCAGCACTTCCTCTATTGACCGCCAGGGTCTCGGGAATGAAGGGTTCTTCACCATGTTGCGAGGATACCGGATTGACAGTTTGGACCATCGCAGCGCCCCGCCTGACGGTTTCCCAGAACTCCTTCGCTACGACACAACCCTCTCCCCAAGCTTGCAGACCGCCGCTCAAATAGCCCGCGGTGAGATCGTCCGAATCTCGGGCTACGACTACGTGGACAGCTCACTCCTCTACAGCCGAGAAAGGGAGAAGTCTTTCATGCGTCGCCTCAAGTCAGAGTCATCCGAGACATCACTTTTTAGGAAGTTGAGGACTATTAAAAGCGAGAACGATGGTTTGCGACTCTCCACCGAGCAGGACGACCGCCGGCCGCTCAGTTTTCAGAAATGCTTTGCTCACTATGACGTCCAGAGCGTCCTCTTTAACATCAGTGAAGCGGTGGCAAACCGTATCAGCCTCAACCAGAGGAAAAACACCACAACCGGAGCTTCTGCTGCCTCGCAGTACCAACTCCCAGGTGGTGGACAGGTGGGTGGGAATAATCCTGGACCTGCAACCATGTTTGAATCGCCACTGGGAAGTCGGGAAGACCTCAATCCTAAGGAGAACCTGGATGCGGATGAGGGGGATGGGAAAAGCAATGGATTGGTGCTCAATTGCCCGCATTTTCGCAATGAGGTTGGTGGAGAGGGGGAGAGGAGGATCTCTCTCTCCAGGGCCACTAAACACCACCTACAGTGCTGGAGGAGAAAACTGCTCTTTCGAGTCGTCCTTGAGCTCACACTGTACCAATGCTGGTGTGTCTGTGCTGGAGGTGCCACGGGAAAGCCAGGCAATCCACCGTGAAAAGGTCAAGCGGTACATCATCGAGCACATCGACCTGGGAGCGTATTATTACCACAAATTTTTCTATGGGAGAGGTAAGCCTTGTTATTTTTGCATGAAAAAATGGGGTTGATTATTGTTTGCAACGTGAAATCTTCCATTATAGGTTGTATTAGGATATTCATCAGTTCATGTTATTCCAAAGAAAACAAAGTTTTTATTGTTTGTGATCTTGCTCTGCCTCTGAAACATCTTTGCTCTTTAGCTGATGTCATAAAGGTTGTGTTGGTGTGTTTTTTGTTTTCATTTTATTAATTATAATAAATTACACAACCCAAGTAAAAACTCTAAAGTGCCCAAAAAAAGAGGAGTAAGCTACACTGCAAAAAAAATTAAAATTGAAATGATATAGATTCACTTGAAAGGCAACACTGAATAAGATATAATAATAATAATAATAATAATAATCAGAGTTTTCATAGATTTTCTCTTGAATTGAGGTGCATTTTGGCTAATTTCACTTGCTTTTAAGTAGTTTATATACAAGTGAACAAAATCTAAATAAAATACACACAAAAAAAATCAGCCAGTTCAGTGAGATAAAATACTTTATTATTGACACATCTATGAAACCAAGTCTAAATATCTCCTTCAGTGTTGCCTTTCAAGTACATTTAAAGAGTTTTTAGATATTTTAAGGAGAATTACCTCACTAACTCACCCTCATATCATTCGAAACCTGTATGACCAACTTTTCTATACAATGAAAGTCAGTGGGTTTAAATGCTGTTTTGAACTTTTCATCAAAATATCTTCTATTGTGAGGGTGAGTAAATAAGTTCTATTTCTTTGGGTTAACTTTAGCTTTAACAATTACAAAGTTAAAATCCCAAATCTTTTGCAGTGTTAATTATTAAAGAACTTGTATCTTGTAATATTTTCTCCTGTTGGATGTTATTCTGGTGATTTAGGGACCGAGACAATAGCAGCTTTTTTTTAAGCCCGATGTTTATTACACATTTAGAAAGGAGAAATGCGTGCGCCAAGGATTGAGGTGTGAGAATGTTCTCCTGTCTTTGGCCTGTGATTTGTCATGTGAGAATAGACAGGGTGAGGCGCAGCTGTTCCCCTCCGAGGAGCCGTGATGGCGAGAGGTGAGACGGGACCCTCTCCTCACACCGCAGTCCCACCGCTCTTCATTAAAACACCTCTGCGTGTCTGGGAATGGAACGAGCAAACGATACTTGGACTTATCCTGCACAATGTCATTGGTGTCTGACTGAGAAGGTGTCAGCGGCTGTCAGACTGCTTTTTTTGCATGTCTGCACATCTGCATAGTCCTGACAGGATTGTGTTACCCATTCCTAAGCTCTGGAAAACAGCTGCTCCACTTCTTGCCATGCAGAAATTTGTTTCTTTCCTTTGACTACGCTGAATAATGAGCCGCAGCCTGTGGGTGAAAGCTGCGATTGTGTCCTGCACGTTCACGGGCTTTCCAGCCATAGCGAATGAGCAAATTACAGCTCAGCTCAAATGACAATAAATCATGTTAGCAAGCTCGTTCTATTGGGAAATAGATAATCATCCGCCTTGCCGTGTCACCAAAGACCTTTCAAGCAGAAGAGCTCAATTTCCTCTGTG
>JARPMJ010000203.1:232500-364669 GCA_033366665.1 Phoxinus dragarum | reverse complement strand
TTAAATCTAAAAAAGAGTTTATTTTCTGGTGTTCCGGCCAAGGCCGATGGTGTAATGTGTGTAACTGCAATGCCCACCCAGTGCCCATTCATTCTCACAAGCACAGCCCCGTTCAACACAGGGTTTGCACACATAAAATCGGCTCATGCCGATTGTGCTTTACATGTAGTGAGCGTGCCCGCTGTACAGTGCCCACAACCACTACACACTGCACGTTCCGCGGTTTCTGTAAAAACGAAACCAACGAACGGTCAGTCAGTTCACAAACACAGTGTCCCCCGGTGTTATAAAATGTGCCCGCCACCAAGCGCCCACGTTTATTCACAAACATAACGAGCCCTACGGGACTCGCCCCGCGCGCTCTCTCTCAACACAGAGAACAGAGCGCGCGGGGACGCATACTGTGTTAAACATGCCCCCCCCCGCCTCAGACGCCACGGCGTCCATGTTACAGCACACGGTTGCTCTCGTGTCGCCGCCATTTCGCGACCAGGGCCCACATTACATTCAACCCCTAGTCACGCGTGCAGATGCATGGGAAAGACTTCCGGGGTCTCAGAATGGGTGCTAGAGACTATAAAAAGAGGCTATTCGCTGCAGTTTCATCGACGCCTACCCCGTTTCACGGAGAAAGTCGAAACCACGGTAAAAACAGAAGTAGCACATCTACTTCGAGCCGAAATAGCGAAACTATTGAGCAAAGGGGCCATAGAGCCTTTATCTCAAGCTCAGAGCGAAGGGGGTCTGTACAGCAGATATTTCCTGGTACCGAAAAAAGACGGGGGTCCTCAGACCCATTTTAGATCTGAGGCGTCTGAACAAAGCGCTGACAAAGCGAAAGTTCAGAATGCTCACGACCAGAAAAAATCCTCGCGCAGATTCGCCGAGGAGACTGGTTTATGGCAATAGATCTGAAAGACGCGTATTTTTCACATACAAATTGCGTCACGTCACAGGCGATTTTTGAGATTCGCCTTCGAGGGCCGGGCATATCAGTACACAGTCCTGCCATTCGGCCTGTCTCTAGCACCTCGTACATTTACAGTGTGCATGGACGCGGCGCTGGCACCCCTGAGACTCCGAGGCGTTCGAATTCTGAACTATTTGGACGATTGGCTGATTCTGGCTCAATCACCTTCAGAACTCGCTCACCACAAGACACTAATACTCGATCACCTCGAGTGCTTAGGTCTGAGAGTCAATTGGGAGAAAAGTTCACTGTTTCCCAGTCAAAGGATCTCCTTTTTAGGACTGGATCTGAACTCGCTATCTATGACAGCGCAGCTGTCATCACAGCGCAGGCAAAATACCCTGCAAATGGCGAAAATCCTTCCGCAGCGGCCATATAGTGCCGCTCAAGAGATTTCAGAAAATGCTGGGCCTCATGGCCTCAGCCTCATCGGTACTGCAGTTGGGCCTGCTGCGCATAGCGCCCACTGCAGTTCTGGTTGAAAGCGCGCGTTCCGCGCCGAGCATGGTTGCGCGGTCACTATCGCCTCAAGGTCACTCAGGAATGCATTTCAGCCCTGACACCATGGAGAGCGTCAGACTGGTACCGGTCAGGTGTAAGCCTGGGGACTTCCTCGAGCCTGAAGGTGGTGTCCACGGACGCGTCCACCTCAGGCTGGGGAGCACTGCTAGACGGCAGACCGTTCTTTGGCCAGTGGGCAGAACGAGCCAAACTACCGCACATAAACTGCCTGGAAATGATGGCGGTAAACTTTGCGCTGAGGCGTTTTTGTCCCCGGATAAAAGGACACCACGTCCTGGTCCGTTCGGACAACACGTCGGTAGTAGCCTACATAAACCGCCAGGGTGGCGTGAGATCCCCGAAACCTATTCAGGTTAGCGGAACGCATACTGGTATGGGCCCAGCACAACCTGCGCTCGCTGAGAGCAACGCATGTGCCAGGCCACTTGAATGTAGGCCCAGACAGACTCTCACGGAACAACGTTCCTACAGGAGAGTGGTCCCTACACACGCAGACAGTGCGTCTGCTGTGGGAAAACGTTCGGCAGAGCGGAAATAGACCTGTTTTGCAAACCAGGGAAAACGCGCACTGCCCAGAATTCTTTCCGAAGAGCACGAACGCGCTGGCCAGTGTCTGGCCCCGCCGTCCGCTCTATGCTTTTCCTCCTGTCTCACTCCTGCCTCAAGTGCTGGAGCGGATCAAGGAAAGCGGATGCTCGGTGCTACTAGTCGCTCCATACTGGACGAATCAACCCTGGATCCCAGTTTTTGATGCGACTGAAGAGTACTGCCCCGTGGCCGGTTCCAGTGAGGAGAGACCTCCTCTCGCAGGCCAAGGGCTCGATTTTGCATCCTCGCCCGGAGCTCTGGTCCCTACACGTATGGGCCATAAACGGGTACCCGCTAACCTCCCAAAGGGAGTGTTAGACACGATCGAACAGGCTAGAGCTCCGTCTACTAGACGGCTCTACGCTTCCAAATGGTCGGTGTTCTCTGGCTGGTGTTCAGACCAAGGTCTGTCACCGCTTCAGTGCGGGGAAACGGAGATTCTCTCCTTCCTCCAAGAACTGTTGGATAAGGGAAGAACCCCATCCACGCTCAAAGTCTATGTGGCTGCCATATCAGCGTTCGTTAATCCAACGCTTGGCCATTCACTGGGCAGAAACGACCTGGTGGTCCGTTTCCTTAGAGGAGCCAGGAGGTTAAACCCTCCAAGGCCTCCTTCAGTCCCCGTTTGGGACCTTTCTACAGTGTTGAACGCTATGAAAGGGGCCCCTTTCGAGCCTATTCACTCAGTTGACATAAAACACCTGTCTTTCAAGACCGTGTTTCTTTTGGCTCTCGCTTCAGTGAAGCGTGTGGGGGATTTGCAAGCGCTCTCAGTTAGAGCTTCTTGTATGGAGTTCGGGCCAAACGACTCTGTAGTCGTGTTGAAACCGAAGCATGGGTACGTACCTAAGTCCCTCAACACGCCGTTCAGGGCTCAGGTCATCTCCCTGTCGGCCCTGCCGGCCTCGGAGGACGGAAATAGCTCCCTTTGCCCGGTCAGGGCATTAAGAGCTTATGTGTCCCGCTCCGCTGTTTTTCGACAGACGGAGCAGCTCTTTGTTTCGTTCAGTGGACGCTCTAAAGGGCGAGCCGCGGCGAAACAGAGTCTATCTCGATGGGTAGTGGATGCCATTGCGCTAGCCTACGCATCTAGAGGTTTGGAATGCCCCCTGGGCATCAGAGCACATTCTACGAGAGGCATGGCCTCTCGTGGGCTTGGTATAGCGGAATCTCGTTACAAGATATCTGTATGGCGGCAGGCTGGGCCTCCCCGTCTACATTTATACGGTTCTATAACCTAGAGGTTCCTGCGCTGCAGGCTAAACTGCTCTCGGTCTAGAAGACTATGTTTTTAGTGTTCCTGCCCTGCGTTGCGGCCCAGGTCACTTCAATGTTTAAGCATAACTCACTGACATGGTGTCCCATGAGCATGCTATTACCCCTCATATATATATATAATATTTCATATATATGTTATTATGCCCTTAGAGGCACTACTATAAAGGGATGATGCTATTTTTAGCCGCTCTCCCTATACTTCTTGGGGTAGGCACTTGTATGCCAGGGCGCGCGCGCCCTTTGGTGTCTGTGTCGGTCCAAGAGCACGCACGGCGTTTTACATGGGGTTCCCGTAGCGTTCTTTCGACGCAGTACGAGAGAACTCTACGTAAGAGAACGTACTCGGTTACTAACGTAACCTCGGTTCTCTCTAGGAGAGGGAACGAG
Source organism: Phoxinus dragarum (assembly GCA_033366665.1). NCBI lineage: Eukaryota > Metazoa > Chordata > Actinopteri > Cypriniformes > Leuciscidae > Phoxinus > Phoxinus dragarum. The sequence goes on along the minus strand of JARPMJ010000203.1, from coordinate 360,924 downwards.
TACTGCGTCTCATGCCGTGCGTGCCCACGCTAGCGTCGCTTTCGTGACGAAAATCGGTGTGTTAGACAGCTATGCTCGTATTTATAGACCTAGGCCACGCCTGTTTCGGCGGGAGATGTCGCAAAATGGGCGCGAAGCGTCCTCATTGGTCAGCGTCTCTGGCCTCGCATAGGCTGTGCTTTTCTAGCGGAGCAGCCAATGGGGTGAGCTATATTGCTCCGCCTAGGGTTGTATGCTATAGAAAAGCGTTTTACATGTTTACAAAATTAAGGATTAATTTTTAGGCTTCAATCTCGACAAAGAAATACTTTCCCGTAGCGTTCTTTCGACGCAGTACTCGTTCCCTCTCCTAGAGAGAACCGAGGTTACGTTAGTAACCGAGTACGTTTTCTTTTGTAAAATTTCTTTACAAAACAAGAAAGACACTTCTCTACTGCTTCAAATTCACTGCAATGCATGTTATGTGGTCCATGTTTACGTCACAGTAGAACATTATTTAAGTTTTCCCTTTTTGTCTAGATGGTAGTGAAATTTAAAAAGTGAGCAAAGTATTCAGATATGGATCCTAGAAAAAAATTGTAACGCCTGTGTAAGTGTTCAGCTACATCTACAGCAATTGTTTTAGCTTTGGAATATATTTCAGTAAAGTATCACTGTAGAAAAGCACAATTTTTAAATTTTCATGTTTCAAACATTTTAGTTCTAGTTTTTGTATTGTTAGGTTTTGAACTTAAGTTTAACAGTTTTAAAAAAGTATGTAAACATGTGCAAATAGGCCTGAAGCTACACAGAGTTTTGGTGGTGGTTGTGTGAATTTTTTTTTGAAACGATTTAATTTAATTTGAAAGTAAAACTCATTGAATGCATTCAGTACTAAACCTTAGTAAGCCTTTTGACTTATAACGTTGTGTCTAAGCATTGTGTATGAACGGCATGTATTTCTTATGTTGCTCCCATCCAGACAGAAAAGATTCCATGAAAAGGAAAAATAAATTGTGATTTGAGTTTTGAAGCAGATCAGTCGCTGAAACCCCTGCAGGAGTTCCCGTTGTCCTGGCTGGCTTCCGGAAATGCCTCTATATAAGCCTGTTTTATTGTAAATATTGAGGTCTTCTAATAAAGAAAGTATTAAGATGACATCACAAACCATCGCAGGTGTTCTTGTCCTCCGGGTTAGGTTTATATCCAGGTCTACAAGAGCAAATGAAGCCTCCGGTCGACAAATCTGTGCAGTTATGCTCACACAGATTCTCACTGCATGAGCGCCCATGGCCGTAGTCTAACAAAGAGAGATGAAGTTACAAAAACATGATTTTTTTTGTCCTTTTTGGAGCTTGTTAGTATAAATTGTCATCCACTTTTGTTGATGTTCAACTCACAGCAGCCAAGCTCATCGGTCTGGTCTTCACAGTCGTCATAGTCGTCGCAGGCGTACTGCAGAGGAATGCAGTGACCATTTCCACAATTATACTCCTCTGCAGAGCAGGGTCCTTGTGTGGGAGTCACACCTGAGCAATCATTCACACAAAGCAGGGTGTTTTAACACGCCACAGTTTCAATAGAATTTGGGGAATTAAAAAGGTATAAACAGGTACATATAGTCAGCATTATACATGCTAGTCTGTAAATCTGTTGATTGACCGTCACTCACAATGCTCCGCCCTCTCATCGGTTCCATCACCGCAGTCGTCTATAGAGTTGCAGAGCTCGTGACTGTAGATGCAGCGGGTATTTTCACAAACGGAAACGAAATGGAGGATCGCATGAGATGTCCACTGAGGAGACAAGACACATGAGGTTTGTGCATGTTAAAACTGTTCTACATATAAAATGCCAAACGTTGCCTTTTATTGGGTTATATAGCTGATATACTTGCAAATTATACTAGAAATATACTAGTTGGATAGGCGTTATGCACTTTCAATTTTCAAGGTTTATATAGGGATGTGATCGATTGGATGGATGGATGGATGTGATCGATTGGATGGATGGATGTGATCGATTGGATGGATGGATGGATGAATGTGATCAATTGAATGGATGGATGTGATCGTTTGGATGGATGGATGGATGTGATCGATTGAATGGATGGATGGATGGATGTGATCGATTGGATGGATGGATGAATGTGATCGATTGAATGGATGGATGAATGTGATCGATTGGATGGATGGATGGATGTGATCGATTGGATGGATGGATGGATGTGATCGATTGGATGGATGAATGTGATCGATTGAATGGATGGATGAATGTGATCGATTGGATGGATGGATGGATGTGATCGATTGGATGGATGGATGGATGTGATCGATTGGATGGATGGATGTGATCGATTGGATAGATGGATGAATGTGATCGATTGAATGGATGGATGTGATCAATTGGATGGATGGATAAATGTGATCGATTGGATGGATGGATGGATGTGATCGATTGGATGGATGGATAAATGTGATCGATTGGATGGATGGATGGATGTGATCGATTGGATGGATGGATGTGATCGATTGGATAGATGGATGAATGTGATCGATTGAATGGATGGATGTGATCGATGGATGGATGTGATCAATTGGATGGATGAATGTGATCGACTGGATGGATGGATGGATGTGATCGATTGGATGGATGAATGTGATCGATTGGATAGATGGATGAATGTGATCGATTGGATGGATGGATGCGATCGATTGGATGGATGGATGTGATCGATGGATGGATGTGATCAATTGAATGGATGAATGTGATCGATTGGATGGATGGATGGATGTGATCGATTGGATGGATGAATGTGATCGATTGGATAGATGGATGAATGTGATCGATTGGATGGATGGATGTGATCGATTGGATGGATGGATGTGATCGATTGGATGGATGGATGTGATCGATTGGATGGATGGATGTGATCGATTGGATGGATGGATGTGATCGATTGGATGGATGGATGTGATCGATTGGATGGATGGATGTGATCGATTGGATGGATGGATGTGATCGATTGGATAGATGGATGAATGTGATCGATTGAATGGATGGATGTGATCGATGGATGGATGTGATCAATTGGATGGATGGATAAATGTGATCGATTGGATGGATAGATGGATGTGATCGATTGGATGGATGGATAAATGTGATCGATTGGATGGATGGATGGATGTGATCGATTGGATGGATGGATGTGATCGATTGGATAGATGGATGAATGTGATCGATTGAATGGATGGATGTGATCGATGGATGGATGTGATCAATTGGATGGATGAATGTGATCGATTGGATGGATGGATGGATGTGATCGATTGGATGGATGAATGTGATCGATTGGATAGATGGATGAATGTGATCGATTGGATGGATGGATGTGATCGATTGGATGGATGGATGTGATCGATGGATGGATGTGATCAATTGGATGGATGAATGTGATCGATTGGATGGATGGATGGATGTGATCGATTGGATGGATGAATGTGATCGATTGGATTGGATGGATGTGATCGATTGGATGGATGGATGTGATCGATTGGATGGATGGATGTGATCGATTGGGATGGATGGATTGGATGATGATCGATTGGATGGATGAATGTGATCGATTGGATGGATGGATGTGATCGATTGGATGGATGGATGTGATCGATTGGATGGATGGATGTGATCGATTGGATGGATGGATGTGATCGATTGGATGGATGGATGTGATCGATTGGATGGAATGGATGTGATCGATTGGATGAATGTGATCGATTGGATAGATGGATGAATGTGATCGATTGGATGGATGGATGGATGTGATCGATTGGATGGATGGATGCGATCGATTGGATGGATGAATGTGATCGATTGGATGGATGGATGGATGTGATCGATTGGATGGATGGATGGATGTGATCGATTGGATGGATGGATGTGATCGATTGGATGGATGAATGTGATCGATTGGATGGATGGATGTGATCGATTGGATGGATGGATGTGATCGATTGGATGGATGGATGTGATCGATTGCATGGATGGATGTGATCGATTGGATGGATGGATAAATGTGATCGATTGGATGAATGGATGAATGTGATCGATTGGATGGATGGATGAATGTGATCGATTGGATAGATAGATAGATGGATGGATGGATGTGTTTCTCACAGCAGATGTAGTTCCTCATCTGAATTATCCCCACAGTCATTATCTCCGTCACATATCCAGTGCTGCTGCACACACACGTGGTTCTTACACTCAAACAGGGAAGGGTGGACAGTAGGTGCTGTTCGGGTAGCGTGCGGCTAAAAAAAGTGGACACACACACCATAAATTTCCATAAAACATTTGCCACATGGAAGCGTCTAACATTGCATTCAAAGAAAATACACTTAATATTCAATAGTATTATTAATTTGACTGCACTGACAATTATCAGACGAGAACAAAACTTGACTCGAGCTGAATAATGACACTTTTGTCTCCTGTAGTGCTACTTAGAGCTGAATTAAACTCATTTCATAATTATTGAACTGAACCAACACTGAACTGACTTGAGATGAATAATTACACTATTGACTTTTTAGAGCTCTTCACAGCAGAATTTGACACAGTCTTATATTTGATGAAGTTTGCATCATTGATCATTATTTTCCTGTTTATTACTGCGAAGCTGCTTTGAAACAATCTTATATTATTTAGCGCTATATAAATAAAGGTGACTTGACTTCAGTTGGACTCAAACCCAGGACTTTGGCATTGCTAATGCCATGGCTTACTGTTTAAGCGTATTGTGAATGATTCATCTGTGTAAGTTTGTCTTTGTAATCTTTAATCAAAATGTAAAATTTCCATGAGTTTCCAAGGCCAAGATATTCCCTAGTTTCCATACCAGTGGGAACAGTTGCAGATGCACAACCCTTTTGGACTCTAGAGGGCGCTACAATATAATCCACAGCTGTCTTGTTCTCAGGTGCATTTCCAGAATTAAAATGGATAAAAATCACGGCACACTCACGACAGGTGCTTTCGTCTGTGAAGTCGAGACAGTCAGCGTTGCCGTCGCATTTGAAGCGCTCAGAGATGCAGTGCCCGCTACTGCACTGGAAGTAACCCGGGTGACAGGTCCGCAGCTCTGAAAACACATTCACCAACAAAGTATAAAGCCCATTTCTCTCAATCCTCCATGAAGAATGAATTATGCACACTTCCTGTAAGTCATTCACAAGGTATCCAGGCGCACAAATGCATTGAGATATCACCCACTGAGGATCAATCTGTAATAAAAAGACAGTATTATGGTGTTTGAACATGGTGGCTAGTGCCACGGCCGCACTCTTTCTCTCTCCATCTGTCTTTTGATGACCTTTCCTTTCTGCTGTCTCTTCTTTTCTTTCACTCACCACAGTCTCTCTCGTCAGAGTTGTCCTCGCAGTCGTTGTCATGGTCACACACCCAGCGGTCAGGAATGCAGTGCAGGTTGTCGCAGCGGTACTCGCTCTCAGTGCACGGACGTGGGGCTGTGGACGCATAAGAAGCGTGTCAATCTGACACACATGACCATACATAAAAGACAGACATGGCCAATAAAGCAATAAGGCCCAAGCGGCTGTTGGTCACAGTTGATTTACCTCAAGTAAGGGGCGTTCGTTTTTTAAGCATGAAGAAAAGGAGAATGCCTAAAACCCTCTTAACTGTGGTACAATTATTGTTGAACAAACAATACAGCAATTTTATGCATTGAAATGCTACTAATTTTGTCAGAATGTTCCTTTAACATTTAAAAGTAATGTTTTTCAAAATTAAGAAATAGAATGTTCCTTTAACATTCATATAACCGAGAAAAAAAGTTTTTTAAAGTCCCCCTCTGGTGAAAATCAAGCTTTTAATGTTGTTTATATGTCTATGTGGTGTTTTTTAAATCTGCTTTAAGACAAACCAAGTGCAAATGCAACACCATTGCTGAGTAGTTTCTCTTTAAAAAAAACTGCAGTGAATCAAAGACAAGTCTCAAAAACGCGGTTTGAAATCGCTGGTGTATCTGACGTCACAAAATACCGTGTAACCAATCACGACAACGTGTGATCGTCAACGAGTGGATCTCTGAGCTGGTGTGAGTGAGTGAGTGAGTGAGTGGAGGCGGGGCTAATTGCATATTCATAGAACCGTGTATACTTAATGAGGCAAGTGTGTAAAGTGACTTTCATGAATAAGAACATTTTTTTAAAATATGTAATTTTGGTGATCAAAGATGAGTTTTAAGGGATACAATTATTGACTACATGGGGACTTTAAAACTGGACATGTAGAACATTCAGAAATAACGTTTTCATAACGTTAGTAAAACGTTTAAGAAAGTTGTTCGCTTGGGAAGTGGCGCAATGGCCCAAGATCTGGCATTTCAAAAAAGAATAGTTCCGACATAACGCAATAATATAGTATGTCCAGTGAACAGCAATGTTTCACAGTGTTTATAAGGCCCAAATTGCAGCAGAAACACGGCCTGAAGCGTTTCAGTAAAGCACAGCAAGCCTCTGACACACATGAGGGCGATGATTAGGCTGTGCTTCACTGTCTCAGGATTACATCTGATGAGCTACGGCTTGCCCTTCAGCAAGAGGACCATTTTTCGGAGGTGAGTTCATAGCTGAATTCATCAGGGGAATGACCCGCGTTCACCACCCCCGCAGCTCTTCTGCAGGGAGGAGAAAGTGCTGAAAAAATCAGCGCTTCTTCCAACATGCAGCTCAAAGGTTTAGCGCAGACCATTTGTCAACCTTTCACACCTCACAGCACCTTGTCTGCCATCACGACGTCTCCTCCACGCTTTCTGTCTTTCAAATTTGTTCCCATCAAATCTTTTCTTTTTTTGTCTTTACTGTTACTCTGGTAAGCAGGGCTTGACATTAACTTTTTTGCTCACCAGCCACTGTGGCTAGAAGTTTTCCGAAGTTACTAGCCACTCAGCATTTTCACAGGCCACAATTTTTGACATCGCTACCATGGGGAAAAACTGCCATATAGATATTTTTAATATTATCTCATAATTTGTCAGCGGGTATATTAGGCTGCTGTCACTTTAAGACCTGACGCACGGATCCATTACACTGTTACACATGTGCTTTCTTTCTCAACTGTTTACATTCAAACATAACTGACTCTGTTTATGTGACTCGCCAAGACCGGCATTTTGACATTATTGTGTGTGTTTGACTGTTAAGTATTTGGATGCGCACTTTGGATTTTTAAAAAAATTATAAAATAAATCAACTTTTGTATTCCACTGAACCACACAAGGGTGAGTAAATAATGATTTTGGGTAAACTAACCCTTTTGTTACCAATCAAACTATCCCTGCGGATTTTATATCGATCTGACCGAACACGAGAGGTCAGTGCTGCTACTCACCGCAGTTGTGTTCATCCGATCCGTCGCCGCAGTCATTGTCTCCGTCGCATCGCCAGCGCAGGGGAATACACTGGTGGTTATCACAGCGGAAATCACCCGCCGGCTCACAGGTCAACTCCTCTGCAAACACAACAGACAACACAGGCTCACACAAACTTTAACATGCAAGTCGAAGTTAAACAGAGCAGAAGTGGAGAGACCTCCGTCTCAGCCTCATTGACAGAAAGTGCCAGTACATTAGCAGACACGTCTGATAAAAAGAGCTTACTTAACACCTAACGGTTTGTGCTTTAATGAAGACATGATGATTACTGAGAAAATGAGAGAAAATGAGGGAAGAGGAGGAAATGGGGCAGAAAATATGCACATGGCAGAGAGGAACGGATAGTAGAGGAGTTGTAGGAACATCTGACCCGGGCGGCACATTCTTACAGTCAGATTAGGGCGATCTCTCCTCTCTGTGCAGGATGGCACTAATGGAGCGAGGAGGAGCTGATAAGACCCAGGAGAGCCAGGGCTACATGTGTGTGTGTGTTTATGTGAACATCAGTCAGATCACTGACAAAAAAATCTGTGAAATTTATGGTACAAAAAAATGCAGATGTGGTGCCTGATTTTTGCTGTAAAAAATACGGTAAAATTTAAAATTTTACGTATTTAAAACCTTAAAAATGTACAGTAAAAATATATATTTCATTAATTGATATAATGTTACAATACCAACTCACTGAAGCATATGATATTTATGCTCTTATATATATGAGAAAGCCACATGATGAATCAAAGCTCATCACCAGTTGTTTTTCCACAAACTGAGGTAAGTAATCTTTTTTATCCACTGTATATTATATTCCGCTCGATCCTTCATGAAACAATACAAACATAATCACAACTGCACACACACACACACACACATTGGTGCCTGACACAGACATACCTAAAACACACACACACATAAATCAGAGTTGTGGCCCCAGACAGGAGGAGGGGTCACCGAGGGCCCGTCCATCACAGAGAGACTGAACAAACACTCACTAATACGCTGGTGTGTGAGGGGATGAATAACTCCTCATGATTACAAACACACACACCACAGCATTATATAACATCAATGATAAAGGGGACAATGCAAAGTAATTTTACATGATATATTATATATAAAGTACTTGGTCTTAATTTTAATGTTTTTTTTTTATTTTAGTTTTTTTATGTCAGCATAAAAGAGAAATTGCGGCCGACTTTACTGTTATATTGTGGCGTTTTTCCAAGTGAGCTGGCAAATCGAACAAGGAAAAAAAAAAGTAGGATGGGACTTGATTCTATCCATTGGTTGATTCAACTGAAAAGTAAGTGTTGCATATATTTAATGCTTAAAAAAAAAAGTATTTTTAACCCAAAAAAGTTACGGACTGCAGCTTTAAGTAAATCATTTTCATTGTAATTCATTTTTCTTAGTAATTCTGAATTTTATTTTCTACAAATTTTAATATTACTACTTTTGAAAATATTTAACTATTTCATAAATTGTTCATCAGTTGTAAGCACTGGTGTTTGTGAATAAAAAAGTCTTAATTTGTGGGTTTGATGTCTCACCGCAGTCCTGTTCGTCGCTGTTGTCCCTGCAGTCGTTGTGTCCATTGCACACGGCCCACAGAGGAATGCAGCGATAGTTTGTCCTGCAGTCGAACTCTGTGTGATTGTCACATCTGTACGCTGGACCCACTGCAAACAACATCACAAAAAACATTTACAACAATGAAAAATACTGCAAGAAATGTAAGTTTACTTCGTACTGCAGCAAAATTTCTCCTTTTACATCCTTTACTAATGAAAGTGATATGTAAATGTTTTATGTTATGTTTTTTTTTTAAATGTATTTTGCAAACTCGGCTGCCTATCTTGGCCAGGACACTCATGTAAAAGAGATTTAAATCTCAGTGAGTCTTCTCTCCTGGTTAAATAATGGTTCTATTAAACCAATGAACCCTGTGGCGTGTCAGTAACTCACTGCATTCATCGACGGGCTCGTCGGAGTTGTCTCCACAGTCGTCATCCACGTCACACTTCCAGCTCTGTGGGATGCAGCGTCCGTTCCTGCACTTGAACTGCCCGGGTCTGCAGGTCCTGCTGGAACAGTGTGTGGGATCCTCATCGGAGCCGTCGCCGCAGTCGTTCTCCCCGTCACACTGCCAGGCCTCAGAGATGCAGCGTTTATTAGCACACTGCCACTGATGCGACTCACACTGATGCGTGGCTGACGGTACAGAAACAGAGGAAGGTGCTTTAGCAACAGCCCGATCAAAAGCAAATATCAGAATAGCAGTGTTGTTTTCAATGCAGTGTGCATTTTATCATGCGGTTCAAACCTACAACCTTTTTTAGCCACTAGGCCTTGTCATCGGCATCATTGTAAACATTAGCCACTTTCAAGTCAAGTCAAGTCAAGTCATCTTCATTTATATAGCGCTTTTAACAATGTAGATTGTTTCAAAGCTGCTTTACAGAGATAAACGTATAATTTAAGGTTACAGATTGTTTTGGCTTTATAGCGGTTCTTGAATAAAGATATTTTCCAGCTAAAGTTAGTTTTGATTGATTCAATTCACTTTTTATTAAATTAGAGACCGCTAAGACGACACCGTTCTCTCTCCACAGACTTTAAACGCGAACCTGTGAGAAACGCTGATGGCGCTCACGTGCGCATCAAGAATTAATTCTATAGTTATGTGCGTTTGAATATATGTGCGCATGTTTGTAATTCTCCACAAACCAAGCCTTAAACTACTTATCCTGCCTATAAATTTGATACATTATTTTATTTTTATTTTATCACTACGAGGGAAGATATGCGAATTTTCCTCAATGATCACACAGTAATCCCAGTAAATTACTGTAAAATTACCAGAATGACTTTACCTGTAAATACACAAAAACGCTGTACACACAAGCAACGGTGTTATGGCTTTTTACCATTAAGAGACCATTCACACATCAGCACCAATATACCGATAAATTCTGTGATGTTATCGGAAATGCTTTAGTTTCACTGTCTGTTCAATTTGACAATATTTTTTGTTGTCTGTGTGACAGGCGTGCAGAATGTGTTTTTGCTCTTAAAAACACGAGATGAGCATAATAGTATCCAACTGCAAAGCCGCAGTGCTGATGAATGGGTCTCGAGCGCGACACGCTGATAAAGCTGCGAGATGCGGCGTAGCGGTCAAAGACGTCCATATAGCGCACATTTACATAGAAAAGCTATTAAAAAGCATCTGAGCTTACTGTAAACAGCGCAGAGCAATCAAGTCATCTCCATAAGAAGTTTTTTGTTTGGTCCAAAGCAGACTTCTTATGTCAGACTTCATACATGCTCATACCGGTAATCTTCATTTTTTGTTCACACACAGCATCATAATATTACAACTTCTCATACTGGCAAATTGCCAAAACCGATTTACTGGTATTTTTGAAAAGGTCCTGTTTACACATGATCTCTTAATGGTAATTTCCCAGTGAAGGCTGTGTGTGTGAAATGGGCTTTTGGACATGATATATTGGCTTGTTCCATACCACACAGAACAGTGTCCTCATCCGAGCCATCGGGACAGTCCTGATTAGAGTTACACAGGAAGTGCGGGCTGGTGCAGTTTTCCGTCATTACATTGGAACTGGCCCCAGTCTGCAGTGCCGGACGGGACACGTGGAGGGTTCATCCGAGCCATCTCTACAGTCCCGCTGACCATCACACTTCCACCAAATAGGGATACAGCTTAACAAAAACAAAATATTGCATTTTACTTCGGATGCTCCCTTAGTAGGCAGCTGCCTACTAGACAGTATACAGCAACACAGCTCATTAGGTTTTAGTACAGAGCCTGAAATGAAAGCAGATAAAGGATTAACTCACCGTTCGTTGTCTGCACATCTGTACTGCGTGCTGGAACACATGGGCAGACAGGCGTGCAACGCCCCCTATCTGCACGGTAAGGAAGTGGTCAGGGCACTCGCAGGTATAACCTTGACCCCCCGCTCGCAGAAGACACAGGTGAGAACAGCCTCCATTATTCACAGCGCAGGGATTCGTCACTACAGGGGAAATATATAGTGAGAGTTATATCAGTGGTTCTGTGCTAATGGGTCAAGACCAAAAATGGGTTGCAATTACTATTCAATGTTTGCAATTAATTATTTTCTTTTTCTAAGGAGTATTTGCTATTATTTGTACAGACAAAACAAAAAAAGTTCTTAGAATAAAAAATAAAACATAACAAGAAAGATAAAAAATATTTAATGCAAATAGTAATATATAATATATAAATGCATAATGTTTAGTTGATTTTTAAGCACTGAATACATTTCAGTGTTTCATTGTTAAGGAAATATTCAATGTTTAAAATGCATTCAATGTTTGCCAATAAAATACATATATTTATAATATTCCTGGTAATTCATGCATGAACAAAATATCCTTAAAAATCAAACACTGAAATTTATTTAATGTATTCAGATTTTTTTTTTTACTTTTGTACGAACAAGACTCATATTTATATTAATATTTATTTTAGAAACATTTCAGTTAGATTTTTAACTAAACATTCAATGTTTGAAATGCATTAAATGTTTACAAATAAAATAAATGTTAATTTATAATATTCTTAGGATTATCCTCTATTATTCATGCAAACAAATAAAAAAAGTGTTGAATAATAGGGGCAATCATACGCAAAATGTGCTTAGAATCAAAAATAAAAAGAAGAATAACCAATTAAAAAAATGCTAAAATAATGCAAATAATTAACTAAGCATATAATCACAGGAATGTCACTATTATTTTAATTTCAAATATTGAATAAAGTTCATACATTAAAAACATTCCAGGACATCTTTATCTACTTTTGTACGATAAACAAATGTGGTATTGAATTGGGTCATGACCCAAAGTAAAATCTGGAGAGTCATTTGAACACCACTGAGTTAGACCGTATCCTCTTACAGAGAACCAGGATGTGGCTCCACATCATGTAGCTGTAGCTCCTCTTTCTAAAGAAGCCCACAGATAAAGAGTTTAAACTACCTGTCCTGGCCATTAAAGCAATGATAAGAGTTTAGTCTTTCCTGTCTCTGAGAAAAGACAGGCGAGCAGAGACTGGCGGCATTGTGTCGGACTGTGTAAATATTGGCAGAGACCCTTAAGTGCCTCAGCGGACGTTTAAAGGAAGTGATATGGATCTGACGCCTGCGACTGCATCCCGCTCGGGTTACACTGTCCCGGGCTCACCTATGGGCTGGCGGTAGGGATGGCACACGTGAATGTCGAACGGTCTGTGGGTGGTGTTGACGAGCGCCTCCCGTCCTGAGCCGGTGTATTTGTTGCCCTTCTCTACCGTGCGAGTGTTCCAGTCTGTCCAGTACAAGGTTTCCTCGAACACCGTGATGGCGAAAGGATGCGGCAAGATCCCGTCGTACACAGTGTGCCTGTGATGCCCGTCCAGATCAGAGAATCTGAGGAGACGCAACCATTTTAACAATAGGGCTGTACATTATCATTTTTTGCAAACAAACCTGCAATATTAACCATGTTCTCCGACCTGTTCGTAGATTTTTAATGTGTTTTTTTCTAAAAAAAATTAAGCTACAAGAACCAAAGCACTCAGAAATTCACAATTAAATGACAAAGAAACAGCAAGTATATAATCAATAATCCTAAATCCTTTATTTCATTTCAACAAAAACTGTTTTTCAGAATTCAGTTATAATCAGTAACCTTAAATCATTTATTTCATTTCAACAAAACCAGTTATTGTAGATTGTTACCACATGAAGTTGAACTGACTAAACAGGATTAGATCTAAACGTGAGAAAGTCTTACTCGATGTAGTTTAGGTGAGCATCAGACCAGTACAGCTTGTCATTGGTGTAGTCAATAGTGAGACCGTTGGGCCACTCGATCTTAGTAGTGATGACGGCTGACTTGTTATTTCCATCCATCCCAACACGTCCAATGAAGGCTTTGTCTCCCCAATCGGTCCAGTACACGTATCTGCGCAAAGGTGACATTTGATTTAAAAAAATTAAGCTAAAACAGATTCCAACAATGTAAAGGTCACATACACCCTGCAGTTAAAAGACGCTTTTAAGAGCTTAATCCTGTTCTGTTCACACAGAGTTAATCACAGAAGTGACACCTGAATTATAACCAGAATTTTTTTTTTATATAACTCCATGTAGTGTGTACAGAACCAAACTGAACAACTGTTTATTGTTAACAGTAGGTGCACAGTATGTTAGCACTATAATTTGTCAACTATTATTATTTTTTTACTTTATAGTAAAAAATACTTTTTATTTCCAATACTATAGACTTAGAATATTGGCCATAACCCAAATAAAAATGAATAACAATAATAATGAATAACAAGAACAATGAATAACAATAATTATTATATATATGTATATATATATATATATATATATATATATATATATATATATATATATATATATATATATATAATACATAACAAATATTATAATGAATAAAAAATATAATTTTATAACAAAATAAAATATTATATATCAGGTGTCACTTTCTGAAATTTATTATTAACAATAGTTAATTAATAATAATATACCATGCCAGATGATACATATATTTGCACCAGAATTCTTTCAGAATTTGACTGGAATGCAAGGCCTTTGACGTCAGCAAAAATTATGATTGCTCCTCATTGTAAAAATGTTTAAGACAATTTATTTGTTATCTTGACTACACATGGTTTGCATTTTCACAATACACTCACCAGCTGGCAACTACAGATTTAGGCAACTCACTCCTAAATCTCCTGTATTGATATTTCACTACTAAATTATTATTCTTTTTCCCATAGGTCTGAAAATGACTTTTTGAAATGAAATGACATTGGTACACTCACCCAAACTTGGGATGCACCACAATGGCTCTGGGATTCTCAAAGCAGTACGTGTTATTAACATCCACACAGTGTTCTGCCAACTTCCTCACAAACCGCCCATCAAGCTCCGACACTTTCATGCAGTCGAGAAAGCTGTCGACCCAGTACAGCTTCCTCCCGACCCAGTCGACCGCCAGGCCTTCTCCATGCAAAAGCCCGTTCACCACCACCTCTCGGCCCGTCCCGTTGAAGAACATCCGCTCCAACACCCTCCGACTCACGTCGATCCAGTACAAGCGCTTGTCGACGCGATCGAAGTCCAGAGCGACCACGCTGCTGAGGCCTTGCAGAATGAGAGAATAGGCCTCGCCATCCGTGGAGAGATTGCGCAGATAGTAGCGATTGCTAAAGATCAGGTACGGGGTGATGTTGCTGTTCTGCCGGCAGCTGCGGCCGTCGGGTTCACGGAGGAAGCCTGGCGCACACTTGCACACGTACGAGCCCATGGTGTTCTCACACACCTGACTGCACACGCTGGGAGTGACCGAGCACTCGTCCACATCGTCGCACGTTGTTTTATCGGACATGAGGTGGTACCCGGGACGACAGGTGCAGATGAAGCTGGTGAGTGTGTCGGTGCAGTTGTGGTCGCAGTGGTGCATGGACGGGTCAGTGCACTCATTGATGTCTAAAACAAACAAAAACAGACAATCTGAAAAGATCTAGAAAACCCTAGAGGTGTTTTGACGTGTGCTTATTTCTGTTACTTATAACATTTTCATGGCAAAAGTCTGATTACACTGTATTCATCACAAAATCTGCTACGATAATATGTGAGCAGCATGTATGTAAAAGTTTGTAGTTTTGAGTTTGTGGAAAAAAGTCACTGAAATAAGGCCATAAAACCCATACTGAACATTTGTTCACAAGACTTTTGAGAACTGGATCTTGTAGCCTAGAATTTTTGCTTCGAAACGATGTGAAAATCGTCCTGCCCACTCATTCACATAAAATAATATAATGATTAAAACTTTGTAAGATGTTTGTGTGACAAAGGCTGTATGCGGGAGGCGTGCATCATCATGATATTGGTGTGTTTCTAATTCAGGCTAATTATGCATTTTGTGAGGCTGTCAGTCAATATAAATTTCTAGTCGAAAGTTTTAATAAACATGATTTTTAAAAATGTTTTTGGAAGTTTATTATGCTCACATAAGCTGCATTTATTTGATCAAAAATGCAGTAAAAACTGTTATATTGTGAAATATTGTTTTCTATTTGAATATATTAAAAAATTTAATTTATCCTGTGATTTTCAGCATTACGCCAGTCTTCAGAAATCCTTCAGAAATAATTCTAATATGCTGATTTGCTGTTCAAGAAAACATTTATTTTTATTATCAATGTTGAAAACAGTTTTTGCTGCTTGCTATTTTTGTGGAAACTGTGATTCACTACCAATCAAAAGTTTGGGGTACGTAAGATTTAAAAGAAAAATAATGCTTTTATACAGCAAGGATGCAATAAACTGATCAAAAGAGACAGTAAAGACATACTACAAATAAATACTGTTATTTCGAACTTTCTATTCAGCAAAAAATTGGGATGCACGATATATCGGCCATATCGGTATCGGCTGATATATGTCCATTTTTTAATGTTATCGTTATCGGCCTGATAAGAAAATCTGGCCGATATATTAAAGCCGATAAATGATGTATTATTTCCTTCAGCTGAGACACTTCAGATTCACACTGTTCAGCATGTATCGCTTGAAATATGATTGAAATCCCTTTCAAAAAGGAAATGTGCATGTACTTTTATACAAGCTACATAAAATCATTATAATTGTGTGGTTGAGACATGGATTTAATGGTGAGACTATTTATTATAAAAAAATTATAGAAAAAATTATTGGCCAATATATCGGTTATCAACTTTCAAATATAAAGAATTATCGATTATCGGTATCGGCCAAAATTTTCATATCGGTGCATCTCTACAAAAAATGTAACATGATTTCCGAAAAAATACTGAGTAAATTAATCATTCAGTGCGATTCGCAAACCCATTTAACAAGTTTTCTAAAAAGAATCAGTTCATTCACGAGTCTGACATCACTATTCGAAATAATGAGGAGTGATATGTTTTTATGAAATGTAGTGGAGAGAAAAATACAATATAATGCTTTGGAATGTAGTCAAGTAAAAGTAAATGTTTCCCAAAATACAGAATACAGTACAGCAAAGATAATACACCTAGAAACAAGAAGCAGTCACCTAAATGAAATCTGATCACAAGTGGTCACATGACACAGTGCTTACCACAGCCTTTCTCGTCACTGTTGTCGTTGCAGTCATCACTCCTGTCACACACCTCGCTGAGTGGCACACAGTTCCCGTTGCCACAGCGGAAGTCTCCGGGTGGGCAGGTGGGCGCTGGGATCCTGCACATGTGATCCAGCTCATCAGATTCATCCCCGCAGTCGTTGTCCCCGTCACAGACGAAATCCTGCGAGACGCAGCGCCCGTTCTGACAGGTGAACTGGTGCTGTGGACATGTCGAATATGGTGCAGCCCTGTTCATCACTGCTGTCTCCACAGTCATTTCGACGGTCACACCTAGTAGAGACCAAACGCACAGCAGGGATTTATGGGAGAGACTGCAGTTTATTATTGGAACCAACTGGAACCTATGTAAAACATTGTTTTTGGTGCCAATACAAACTTGCCTTGTATAAACACTGTAAATTCATCATAAACATTTAAAAAGGAGATCAAATAAGAAAAAATGAATCAGAAAATTAAATAATACAATTAATTTTCCATATGTATTATTATTATAGTTATCAAATAAAAATTATATATATTTAAAAAAATATAATAATAAAAATTCATTATTATTTTTGATGATAATAAAAATAAGTAGTAGTAGTTTAATGGGGATGTGGTTTTTATGGTGTAAAAAAAATAAAAATATATATTTAAAAATCAATTCTGCATATTAGTTATCAGAAACTTTAAATAATGACCTTCTCCCTCAAAAGCGGCTTGTCTACACATAAATTGTCTATGAAGATGAAGATCTCTTACAATACATCTGTGCCTTTTTTGCTTTAAATGCAATTCTAACCTGTAGTAGCTGCGGATGCAGAGGCCGTTGTTGCAGGTAAACTCGTTGGTGGAGCAGGACCTACGAGTGCAGTTCTGGTGCTCGTCGTATGCGTCCGAACAGTCAGCGTCTCCGTCACACACCCAGTCCCTCAGGATACACTTCCTCTGAGGAGGCCTGTTGTTCATACAGGTGAACTCCAGAGGAGAGCAGGTGCGACTGGCTGCGAGACAAAACAAGAGGCCAGAATTTAAAATATATACAATTTGTAAACTCTTTATGTTCAAATCAACGTCTGCAAACAAGTAGTGTGGCAGTGAATTCCATTTTCATGTTTTTTAGAGTGTCATACTTCACAAGATTAGTGGAAACAACAATATGAACTCAAACATTTCTCATCAAATTCTTCTACTGTATATTATCGATCTATTAACAATGCCATCCACATTCAATTTACAGCTCTTTAATCTTACTGGATGTCAACAATTATCTAATTTGTGTCTATTTGAGACTTTTTTCATACTTGAATTGAGAGCTCATCAGCTATGACAGAGCGACCTGTTGAGAACTGGAGAGAACCGAGAGAGTTTAAGAGCTGATCCATGCAGCGAGAGCAGCCAGCGAAGACACTCACAAAGCAGTGAGTGAGGCAGGAGAAATTAGGAATGCAGACTCCTTACACAGAGGCTTCAGACCTCAGCCATGAGCTATAGATCCTCCACCTAACCACCAGCCAGTGCTCATGTCGTTGACGAAAAACTTTCCTCAAAATTTTCAACGTCAACGACGATAACTAAATAAAAAAACGTTTTGAATGAAAAAAAAAACTATGACGAACATCTATTGACATTTTTGTCAACCAATAAGAATGAGACGAAAATGTCAGGGAGGGATGATCTGGGAAGAGATCCGGTCAGAATTAATGTCCTGCATCGTAGATGATGCGCACATTTGAACCAGTGGGACATAAATTGGCATACACTTTCTGCATGTCTCATAAAATAATGTGGGATAGTGGGAGAAAGAGAAGAGCATACATAAGGATAAATCTGAGAAAGCGTGACTAAGCGAAAAAGAGCTCAATTCCAGTCTGGTTTTCTGTCCGCCTCTCAGACATCAACGCACATCTTTTACACTTGAACGGACAAATACACAAAATTACGTCAAAAATTTCAGTTTTAGCGAGTATTCATGAAATACAGTCGGTTATGTCTTGCGTGAAGTGAACGTAAACAGTTATCGGATGTGTATCAGTGCATTGGATCCGTGCATTCTGCCTTAAAGTGACAGCAGCGTAATATACGTATGCTGTCCGTCATTAATATTAATCAGACAACAAAAGAAAAAGAGAAAATCACTCAATGCTCTTGGCTGAATAACTTTAATAATGATTAATCTATATATAATTCATACAAAAAATATGTCTGCTTGAAAAAATTAAGAATTTTAAAAGCAAGTTGTTATAAAGAATGCATATATCATTAATGAAAAAGAAGCAAAAATGTATAAAAAAATATTTGTAGTATATATATATATATATATGTATATATAGTATATATGAGAGATGCAAGAACGTACATTTTAATATTATGTCATATTATACTGTATATGCACAATATATAATTTACAATATAATAATTTAAAATTTTTTGCATCTCTTTCAATAGCTCTGCAGCTGTTCTGTGTTTGGAGGTAAATCCAAAGGGACACACATTTAAATAACATATTATACCAAAAGTACAAAGTGAAATGAGACCTGTATCATCAAGACAGGGGAGTGGAATCGATTTCAGGTTTGGGCCGAGTAATACTGACCACAGCTGTGTCTCTCGTCCTCGTCGCTCATATCCCCGCAGTCGTTGTCTCCATCGCAGATCCAGGATGAAGCGATGCACCTTCCGTCATCACAGCGGAACTGCTCAGAGTTGCAGGTCCTCACCATGAGGGCTGTAGGGATCAAACACACCGCAGTGAGCCACGGATCAAGAAGCAGCAGAAGAGCCAGCTGCCCGAGGGCCATGTCTCACTCTGATATCATAGGGAACTAAGGAACATGCGGCCTACGTAATCCATTTAACCATTAAATCCCATCCTGAACAGCCTGAGTGCTTGGATTCCACAGGCAGAGGAATTCTGGGAGAGAATAAGCATTCCTCTCTCTAGTGTCCCGCTCGAACAAAAGACACCGAGGGGTGCTGTGATTAACGGGACAAAAGCGAGAGGATGGGGCAGTGTGTGTGAGAGGAGGGGGCAGAGAATGTCAAAGGAAGGGCCGGTGTCTGTGTGAGGGCTTTTCTGCTGAACGTCACTTTGGAGGAATGTGACACACAATGGAGGGCTGGACTGACCACTGGCATCACAGACACACACCCAAATACACCAGACGGTTAAAGGCACTTCAGATCCCACCGAAGTGTCATTCAGAAAAAAGTATTTTTCATCTTATTGTAGCTTCTAGTTATTTGATGTTATTGGTCATTCCTGTAATGTAGCACGTTTCAGTTTATAATACTTTTATTTCTAAAGTCTATCAGAGTTTAAGACATACCCTTGATTGTAACTAAACCTATAAATTATAAACCTATAAAGATCGCTTTTTGAAACACTTCTTAATATTTCTTAATAAATAAAAATAACAACATCCACATCAAAAGTAGTGAAATCATTTCAACCCTATATTCACTTTAAATGTGTTAGATCATTTTCATTTATCACAGTTGAGTTTGGGGGTCAGAAAATGTTTGTTAAAAAAAGAAAAAATATTAATACTTTTATTCAGCAAGGATGCATTAAATTGATCAAAAGTGACACTAAAGACATTTATAATGTTACAAAATATTTCTATTTCAAATAAACGCTGTTCTTGAACTTTATTTTCATCAACAAATCTTGAAAACAATGCATCATAGAAAATATTGCAATGCATGCAAAAAATATTAAGCAGCACAACTGAAAAATTTATAAGAAATGTTTCTTGAGCAGCCATTCAGCATATTAGAATGATTTCTGGAGGATCATCTGACACTGAAGACTGGAGTAATGATGCTGAACATATATTTCATATTTTATTTCATATTTATTCATTCATATTTAATATTATTTAAAATATTATAAAATATGTATATATATTTTTTTAATTATTAAATAAATGCAGCCTTAAGCATCTTTAAAGGGGTCATGACATGTTTTTTTTTATTTATTATTATGTTCCCTTAGGTGCAATTATAGTATTACTATAGTTTTTTTTTACAAAAAACTTTTAAAATGTAGTGATTTATGACCTTTTCCCACCCTGTTTCTCATCCTCTGATTCAAACAGTCTGTTTTGGGGGTGTTTCCCCTTTAAGAGTTCAGTGTTAACGCCCACTGTTATGATTGGCTAACGTCAGTGCCTATGCATCAATTATTAACGCCCCCAGCCAGAACCTGTGTGGATTCAGCGTATTTAAAAAGTAGTTTAAAGTTTTAAAATACATTACTTACAGTTTGCGTCGTCGTTGTTGAGCCCAGAATAGTCGGCACGGACTTATCTTTGAGCAACAGTTTTCTGGCAAAGCCAGCCATCATTTTGGGATTTGTTCTCAAAACAGTCATCCTTCAAATGTATAGAACAAACGCTTAAACTAACACTGCCGTGACTGAGACGTCCGCAAAAAATAAAGTGCATCCATTTTCCCCCTGACGACTGGATCTTTCGGCAGCGTATTCAAAGATGTAGTTTGTCCACAGCCAGGAACAGCACATCTGCGGCGTCGTCATTTCCCTGTACACAGACCCACTCGCTGTCCGTCGACTGAACACTTGTGAGGCGCGCGGGCGCGACAACGATACGAATTGAGCGTAGTTGCCTTGCGCTTAAAGTTGTCTTGTGCTGGAGGCGGTCTATATGCAAACGCGGGTACGTCACTTCGTACCGTGACGTCACTTCTTACCATGGATCCAGAACGAGCTGTATTTAGAGCTTGATTAAATAAATGATTCGTTTATAATGGGGAGGAAGTCTTAAGCTATGAAACTTGCAGGACGTTTTAATGGTAACAAAGGCCTCTTATATACCAAAAGATCAAGGCAAATTTGGTTTCTCATGTCATGACCCCTTTAACACACACACCCACACACACACACACACACACACAAAATTCTTACCGAACCCAAAACCTTTGAACAGTAGTGTATGATATCTAATATATTAAATAAGAATACCTATATTTTTTGAAACATAAAAATGTATTGTTTAACAGGAATCACCTATATATATACATTTTTCAAAAGTTCAAGTGTGTGTACTGTAGGCAATTAAATAAATGAAAGCAACAACAACAACAAAAAAATCCTTATTGATGTAAAAAAAAAAATGCATTTGTGTGGTCATTTACATTAGCAATTACTAATGAATAAAACTGCTGGATAAGAAGCTCTCAGAGACACACAAACCTTCACTCTTTTGTGAGGGCATTTTTTCACAGACACATGCTGGTCTGAATTTCTACATTTTAGTTCTGTTTCTGCCAACTGAGCCAGTTTCTTGAACGCAACGTCAGCTTCATCTTTCCACTTTCTGACTGCATGCATCGCAGTGGAGCGTGACATGAGGGGTGTGTGGGGTCAACATCATTTCCCTCCAACTTCAATTCCCTCCATCACCATGGTAAACAGTGAGGCAGGATACCCTTCATTAATTCACCACCCAAAAACATGGCCAACGGTTTTCCCTTGAAAAACACAGCTTTATCCTCACATCACAGTGTTTTCATAGTTCCTCCCCAGTAAAGTGGTTCAAACAGGGTCCAAAATTAACTTTTTTTCCACATACAGTATGCTGGATGAATGCCTATGTATATATTTTTTTTTTTAAACATCTACTTGAATTGATCTGCCATTAAAGTGTATATAGTTATGTGTAGTACTTACTGCAGGTAGTGGGCTCATCAGATCCATCATTACAGTCTATGCCACCATCACAGTACCAGTGCCCGGGAATACAGCGTCCGCTCGAACAGCGAAACTCGTTCTGGGAACATGTAGATGTGGCTGAGGAGTGAAGAACAACACTAAAGTCAAGTGTACAGATGAGGGTTAAATCCATCAGTCAGCCTCAAATGGCAAACATGGCTCATAAACATTATGTAAAACAGGGTCCAAACTATCATCACCCAGAAAGCCCAGAAAGGACCTCAGCGGCACCAGGTGGAACCGCTCACATTCATGGGTCACTAGTTAACTGAAATTCCAGAAAGGGCAAGTTGAGCAACAACTTTGGCTCAAAAAGTAAAAGGAAATTATTCTCTAATGCATTTTGAGCTGTTAAACAGTTACTCATCTAATTCCACACTATAGCAGAAATAAACAACTCAAATTATTATACATTTTGTCATTCTTTGTCATGGTTGATTTATTGATTGATTATTTACTTATTTATTACTACTACTAAATTCTATTTTTGTTACATTTACATTGTAAAGCAGCATTTAACTAAATTACAACTATTACTGTTTTTGTCATTTTTACAATTATGCCAATATTTTTTGCATTCAATACTATAATAATAATAATAAATTCCTCAATTTTACATAACATTAGCTGTGCAATGTAAACCATAAAACATAATAGGCCCTATCTTGCACTATCTAGCGAAAAGAGGAGGTGTGTTTCGGCGCAAAATTTCTCTGGTGCTATTTTGCAGTTTCAAAAAACAATTCCGCCACTGACCACGAAAAAACCTAGTCTAAAGACAGTGGCGCTTTGCGCGTTAGTCATATGCTATTTTAAGGGCGCATGCTTGGCCATTGTGTAGTATGTGAACAATGCGCATACACTTAAACAGACGCAGCAGTTTTCATTTTTGCAAATCATACATTATTACAAGGAAAAATATACACGAGGGAAACATGTTGTGTCCGTGAAGATGTGAAAAAATAGGCATAAATCTAGATTACACATTTACCCAAATTATTATACACCTGGTTAACCGAAGCTAATTTGAGTGGGTTTCTCCCATCATCCCCAATGTCACTTCTCTGTGTTTTACGGCCCTGACGAGAACGTCGGCCTCCTCGGCTGTGAACCGCTCCTGGCGTGCGCCTGGCAAATCCGCGTTATAATAGCAATCCGCCATGGAACAAGCACGCCGGCTCTTAAAGGGAATGTGAGAGGACGCTCTGATTGGTTTATTTCACTTTACGCCCAAACCACACCTATGAATAATGAAGCTACTTCAGACCAACACATTTTAGATTTGCGTTGCAAGAGAGGGCGCAAGAGTCATTTATCCCGCCGGTATAATAGCAACAGCGCCCGGGATCTGCCACAAAGTTACTTGCGTTTCGCATTTGATACCTGCGTTTCAGATTGTTAAAATAGGGCCCAAAGTCATTCATTCACATTAGCATATTAACAAATATCAGGGCAGCTTAAAGAGATAGTTCACCCAAAAAAAATAATTCTGTTATTATTTATTCACCCTCAAGTTGTTCTAAACATGTATGAGTTTCTTTGTTCTGTTGAACACAAAAGACGATATTTTGAGAATTTTGGTAACCATTGACTTCCATGGTATTTTTTCTTCTTCTTCATACTCTGGAAGTCAATGAGGACCAGCATCTGTTCGACTACCCACATTTTCAAAATATCTTCTTTTGTGTTCAACAGAAGAAAGAAACAACTTGAGGGTGAGTAAATGATGAATTTGAACAGAATTGTCCTTTTTGGGTGAACTATCCCTTTATCTCACCACAGCGTGGTGACCATGTTCCCACAGGAGAGAGAGAGAGAGTGTGTGTGACAGGGAATCTCACCACAATGCGTCGGGCTCTCGTCACTGTTGTCTTCACAATCATTATCTCCATCACACAGGTACGAGCGTGGGATGCAGATGTTGGTGCTCTCGCATTTGGTGTGCTCTGGCTGGCATGTCCTCTCAGCTGTGTTTTATAACAAGGAGAAGCCGTTATGGATTGGATAAATGCTTGTCGGCTGTTTGTAGTTAAGAAGCAACTTGCACATGAACTTACCGCAGTTCTTCTCATCTGACGTCCCGTTGTCGTAACAATTGTTTATTCCATTGCAGACATATTCCTGTGCAATGCAGCGACCATTATTGCAGGTGAACTCAGTGTTGGGGTCGCAGGGGCGGAACATGCAGCCTGTCTCGTCGCTGTTATCACCGCAGTCATTATAGTGATCGCAGCGGTAGTGATACAGCACACAGCGGCCATTTCCACATGTGAACACGGTGGGCTCGCAGGTGTGAAATGCTGCCATGCACAGATAATTAAAAAACATCATGTTACTATGCAGAAAATGCTGAATGGATTAACAGGAACTAGTGGAACTCGCCGCCTACCTCCTCTATCTCTCTACTTTAGTTTACCTGAGAGTGAAATGAATGCTGCTGCTTGTGGGGCTGCATGCGAAAGACAGAGCGGTGCATTGTAGAAGAGGTTAGTATGTTGATGGATGGTTATTAAACTTTAGAGTCTAAGACTACTGTTCCAAATCCTAGTAAGTTGCCTTGGTGTCTGCTGACTCACAAATGATTTTTATTAAATTTAGTGTTAGCATGCTAAGCTAACAATTCAGTGCACTAATACGCATAACCCAGCTAACAAAAAATGTATTCAATGTATAAAATGTATTAAATGTAGCATAAGTTATGAAAATGTTATTTCTGAATGTTTTTATTTAATATTATTCTTGGTTATACGAATGTTAAGGAAATATTCCATTTATCATTCTTCTTCAAAAAAAAAAAATGGGAATGTTACTTTTAAACGTTTATTGAACATTCTGAAACTAATTCTGAACGACCAAAAATTCCATGAACGATATATAAATCGTGCTTTTGTGGAAATTTTTTGAGAACATTGTTAGAGAACATTAACTTTAAACAAACATTCTATTAACATTGCTGGAAGAACATTTGTTAGTAATTTTAGAGAACCTTGCCAGAACATTACTGTAGCTAAAGTTCTAAGAAGGTTCCCGGTAAGCTGGCACTTGACATAACCCATAGGATTTTAATGAAATTCAAAAAATTTCTGATTAAATTAATAAATTATAACGATATGTATAATTAACATAAATTGCTTAAATTGTATAATTAACATAAATTGATTTTTGCATGTAGCTTGTTGCAATGCATTATGGCATTATTGTCTCTGCAAAACATACATGCAGTACTGCCTTAGAATTTGGCCAAAAGAAGTTATCTTAAAGGGCAGCGTAATAATGTTGTGTCGGCAGAACACAAGAATTTGGAACAAAGCTTTTATCTACACGTGAATAGAGGTAAGCAAGAATACACACCCAAAACGAAATGACTCTTGGATCCTGGAGCAAGAGATTTGAGCAGATTGTGCAAGTAAGAAAAAAGCAAGAAGAAATATGTTAGTGAAAGATTGCGCACCAGTGCAGGAGAGGAAAATCCATTCACCGGCAAACAGAGATGGTCAGAGAGCGAGGGAAAGACTTAAACTTAGAGATTTGATTGTTAACATTATGCTAATTTGTGCACAAATATCAATTTTAAGTTTAGTTCACCCTTGAAAGTGCATCATTAATTGTCAGTTTGGGTGAATTCCTCTTGAAGTGAGCACTCTAAAGGGTGCAGATTATTGCGGTCTCATACATACCATGTATGAAGGCACTAGCACATCTTCTGAATCAATAAACTGCATTTACATAACATCGCCCTCTATTCTGAAAAGATCTGACGTCCTCTGTACAAGCTGACAAAGTCTAAGCAGCCATGCATCTCACCGCAGACTCTCTCGAGTTCATCACTGCCGTCCCCACAGTCATCACCGTTGTCGCATTTCCACTGGGCGTAGATGCAGCGGCCGTTCATGCAAGTAAACTCTCCCGACTGGCAGCGTGTCCCATTGTCAGGGATGCAGTGTTTGTTGTCGGCCAGATACCAGCGCCCCTCAGAGGGACACTGACACTCTGCTCCCTGAGGACCTGGAGGAAATAGTGTTGTATTTGAATTTAAAGTACTTAATTGCACAATTTATGTGCATTAAAAATATTTAATTTTAAAGATGGATCCAAACATTATAACGATACAAAATATATTGATGGTTTAAAATATATTTAACATTTCATTTTTAAAAAAAAAGGATGTAGGCTCTGTTCCAAAGCATAGTGAGATGCCTATGTAGACATCATAATATGCACTCCTGATACAAAAATAATTAAATTCTAAGGCAGCATCACATTAACCCTTTACAATCCCATAACGTATCAAAAATCAACCCAATAACGTGGATGAAGTCTGAAAAATGATGTGTGTGTATATATATATATAAGTTGTATATAATTTAATACCAATAAATATTAAAATAGTTGCTGCCTATGTAGTGTAAAAATGCACCTCACTAGTTTTTGGAACACAGCTTTTATTTTGGAGCATACCGGCTTTAAAAATTGTTTTAAAATATGAACCTACAGTACCTGGGGTGCAAATATGGCTGCAGCCACCGTTGAATTGTTCGCAGGGACTGCTGCACTGCTGCTGTTTGCCGTTGGATAGCACATGGATGTCCATGGGCCGTGATGGAAGGTTCTGCAGCATCACCCTCTGGTCGGACCCGTCATGCTTGTTTGCACGGTAGATGCTGCGCGTGTTCCAGTCCGTCCAGTAGATATGCTGACCATACACTGTCATTGCAAATGGGTAGATGGCGGTGCTTACGATGATCTCGCGGTTAGTGCCGGTGAGTGAGCACCTCTCGATCTTCTGCCTGCATGGAGAGAAAACACCAGTAAACAGTGCAGGTGAAGTGTTGCTAGTTAATATAATAGTGTCTTGATATAAAAAATAATATTATATAGATCTTACAAACTGGCATCTGCCCAGTACAGCCTCTGATCTTCATAGTCCAGTGTCAGACCATTTGGCCAAACCAGACTAGTGTTGACAATCTCTGTCCTGAAGTTTCCCCCCAGAGTTGCACGCTCTATCTTTGCATTGGTTCCCCAGTCGGTCCAGTACATATATCTGACCACATACAGAAATAGAAATGCATTTAATTTAACTGAGAAAATGGCTCATTAAACGTCTAAATCGCAGACCCACTGAATCAGAGACTCACCCTCTGCATGGATCGAGCATGATTGCTCTGGGTCTAGGCACCTGTGCTACAACAGTCCTCTGAGATCCATCCACTGCCATGGAGCTGATGGTCTGGTTAATGTAATCACTGTAATAGATCCTCTTATTGATCCAGTCATACGCGATGCCATCAGGAGCTCCCAGATCTCCACAGAGAAGAAATCATTCAGAAAAACGAAGATATATAAACACTAGAACTGCAAGATTAATCGTTAAAAGATCGCAATCTCGATTTAAAAACCCAAGCCCTATTGTTACTAAATGACAGTGAATCTGACAATATTCAAATATTTTGCACAAAGTTCGTGCACAAATTATCGGTGACTGTCAGACAGTAGAAAGGCATGATCCCAAATTACTCAAACTGAACATTTGATCTGCTCAATTAAAATTCTAAATCACAATAACAAACATGTGCATTTGCTGCCTGTGAAACAAATAACTTTCTTTCTTTTTTATATTTCACAATAAAAGAACAAGTTGGCTTATATGGTAAATAAGATCCAAATAATTTCCAGACTGCAAACTAGCAATTATAAAATGTAAATGTCATGCAAGATACTTTGCCAAGCCAACACTCAAATGTTGCTGCAATTAACTTTCCTCTTCTAGCTAAACCTGCAGTGTCAGAGTGCATTCTGGGTTTGAATAAGCCGCTCACCTGAGGCCACCTCTGTAGCAGGAGAGGACGGTGAAGCCAAAGTGATGAAGCTGATCTTGCTTTGGCCCGCTCCCGAGCTCTGGGCGAAATAGATCCTGCCATCCAACCGGTCAAAATCCAGGGCTACCGAAGTCCGGGGAACGTTAACCACGGGAAACGGCAGCGAGTGATCCTCCGGATCCAGCCGCAGAGATCGCACAGTGCTTTCAGTCGTGTAAATAAGGTAGTCATCCCGGGACACCACACAACTGCTGTCATCCGGAGCCAGATTCCCAAAGGCACATGAACACTTCCTCGTCTGAGTTCCCGCGATGGCGAAGCACAAGTGAGCGCAGCCGGCGTTCGACTCTAAGCAGGGGTTGTTATTGAGCTCGTGGGCTGAACTTGGCTGCATTCTCCGGTCAAAGATGGTGACGTCCCGCAGCATGTTGATGTTGTCTCTGATCACGAGCGGCTGGTCGGTCGCGCCTGGCTGTTTGCTGGCTTGGAAGACTTTCTTCAGGTTTCTGTCCACCCAGATTACATTCCCCTCAAACACTGTGACGCCATATGGAGTCGGATAACGACTCCCGTACCGTACGACCTCCGTCTCGCCCCCCTCGGGCCGGACTCGTGCGATCATGTCCAGGGAATCGTCCACCCAATAGATATATCCGTCTCGGTGGTCCAGAGCCAAACCCCTGGGGGTGATGATGCCTGAAGAAACCAGCACTGTCCGGTTGGAACCGTCTAGAAAAGCCCGCTCGATTTTGGGGGTCTGTCCATAGTCGGCCCAGAAGAGGTATCTGTTCATGGGGTCCACCACAATATGACGTGGCATGTCTACTTGGGTTTTGAGAAGAACACGACGGAACGTGGTATTGAGTCGGATGACTTCAATGTACGTCTCGGTCAAGAAGGCATTGGTGAAATAGAGGTTTCCTGTGGAAAAACAAATAAAAGAAAGAGTAGTAGCACAACATTTGCATCACAAAATAGCAAAATGTAGTCATGATTAAGTAAAAAGTAAAGTATATAAAGTAAAACTAAACTTGAGTAAATGCCTTATATAAACACTATGGAATACTTCATTTCTATTTGAAATAAATGCAGTTTTTTTCAACTTTCTATTCATCAAAGAATCCTGAAAAAAATGTCTTATGGTTTCCACAAAAATTCTTGAGCAGCAAATCATCATTTTAAATAATGTTCAAATTGAAAAGTTGTTTTAAACAAAAATAATATTTCACAATATTAAAAAAAAAATTCTGTATTTTTTGATAAAATAAATGCAGTCTTGGTGAGCATAAGAGGCATTTTTAAAAACTTTACCGACCACAAACTTTTGATTGGTAGTGTGCCAAACTTGTTTATTCACATATTACACCTTTCACATAGCCACCTGTCCGTGCTTATACTAACGTGAGTTAATTAACATGTCCCTACAGTAAGCTGTCACCATTCTGACCTCTAAAGCGGCTCTAGAACAATAGTATAAACCACATGAAAGCAGTGACTTCACATAACGCTCCATGAATTCAGTGTATCTGAGGTACTTGGCATTAGAGTTCACATTCCTTTGAGGTACCGTACTTCACTGGTTTTGGGATGTGACCAAATTTGTTTCAATCAAAATGTTCTGTATGACAAATTCAGTAAATCTGTTTTTAACAAACAAGCACACAACCCCTCACCTGCGGCCCAGTCTACAGCAATGCCCCGTATTCCATTGCGTCCGATTCCAGAGGTGACAATGCTGCTAAACCCAGAGCCGTCCGGTTTGATCCTGCGGACTCCGTTCTGAGACGCCACGGTGCTGCTGAAGTCACACCAGTAAATGAAACCGGAAGACATGTGCACGTCTACGTGAAGAGCATTGCGGCCTACAGGACACACACATGCACAAAAAAGTTATAGTGCAATGTTTTTTTTCCCCCATTGTACCATGCATTCCTCATTACACACTATATTCACAATATATTTGTAAAAGTATGCTAGCATTATACAATAAAGCAACATGTGAATAAATGTTGGCCGTAAAGCTTTAATACTTTCAGTCAGTTTGAACAGTCCACTTCAATTAATCGATTCAACACGAATCAAACGTTTGGGGTGTCACTCATAAAAGTATTTGTGCGATTTTTTTATTGAACTTTAATTCATGAATTATACTTTTTGAACATTTTGAATCTAATCCTGGCTTCAATGACAATACATAAATATTAATATAAATTAATATCAATAATATTAATATGAAATAATTATTAAAAAATAAAAATAATTTGGAAATACTTTTTATATAAATATAATAGTTGTTATATTCGTTATGCTCATATAAAAGAAAAACTTTAAATATTATCCGTCCTTGTGTTTGTGGAAAATAATGTAGACTACATGTATTTATAATTTTTTTAACTAGATTTTTACTGTATTTTAATTAATGAACACAAATATTAATATTAATAATATGAATTTGAATCATAAATATTATATACAATGAAATATAAAATATTATGATTCATATTATTAATATTAACTAATAAGAATATATATACATATATATATATATATATATATATATATATATATATATATATATATATATATAATTTGGAAACACTTTTATATAAAGTGATTGTATAGTAAGTAAATTTAATTTATAAAGCACATTTGCACACAGCATAAAACTGACCAAAGTGCTGTACAGTGAATAACTAAAAAGACAAATAATAAAAAAAAACACATAGGCATTGTCAAAATTATACAAAACATGAATAAAAAGGAAACCTTCAATATCAGGGCACACAACACAGAACTTATATATTTAAATAAAGCAGTAAAATATTTATTAAATATATATTTTTAAATAATATTTTTATTATATGAAATATTTACTAAATATATTGTAATTATATAATATATCATTATTATATGATATTAATTAAATATATATAATATTTGAAATACTAGTATATTTGATCTGCACCGCCCAGCCCTGCTGACCCTCACCTCTGCCAGCCACGGGCACCATGGACTCCGAGTGATCCGCTCCCTCCAGACTGAAGCCCTTGATAGCAGTGAGCATAGAGATCACAACGTAGGATTGGTATGGAGAACAGGTTCTGTTATCAGCGTTGAGTTTGAAGCCAGTCGCACAGGCGCAGCTGAACAGGCCACCGGGACGCGGTAGACACAACTGATCGCATGTCCCCATGTTATTACTGCAACCGTTAGACGAGCCTGCTGAAGCTTTAGAGAGACAGACATAAGGACAAACAACTTAGACCAGATAAAGACAATGAGAGGGAGATATTTAAAGAGATACTGATGATACTGACTTATATCTGTCTATTCTGGTAATGTATACACATTTCTGGTGCATCTCAGTATGTAGTGATACTGATATATTATCACTTCCACCTCTTACTGGAAGGACTTATACAATAGACAGCGTTCACAGCCCCAGAGAACGAACATGTGCACTGAGCACCAGAGGGGTTACCAGGATGCCATGTTTGGGGGGGCATTTGGCTACTTTGGGGGGGGCAACATAAACAATTAAAAAAATCGGCGCAAAATTAAGCTATACTACACACAATCTGTTTTAGTGCAAATCTTTTTCTAAGCCAGGAACCCAGAGATAGGCACAGGGCCCCTATTAGATAGGGCTATCACATTAAAGTTAGTAAACCAGGTCAACATTAATAATATGATGATATTATTATTATTAATATTATTATTATTATTGACAGATTCATATATATATATACAGTATATCAGATCACGGTGATTGCCTGATGATGAGTGACAGGTGTTTGCTTGTAAGAAGACGTGCTACACGAGTAGGCTACCAAAAAGGACGAGAGAGTTTTTTAAATGAATCTGGTCATGTTTGTAAGAGGTAAATTAATTTGTTTCTTCTTTTTGTCTTCTTCTTCTAAGCTAGAATGCTTCGTGAATTACTCTTAGTAAAACTCATTAGGAGTCTAAAGTTATGAGTGACAGCCATTCTTTTTAGGAGTTTCTCTTAAATTTGCCAGTTAGGAGCTACTTGTAGCCTCTTATAAGATTCTTTGTGAATGCAGCCCCAGGGACATATTTTTGATATGCTCATTTGAACAGTATGAGAACAGTATTTGAATGTTATTCTCTGGTTGTAAGTGGCTTTGGATAAAAGTGTCTGCTAATTGCTAAATGAATAAATGTAAACATGTAGGCCTAGATAAAAAGAAACATATTAGGCTACAGGGGGTCAGGAGACCTAGAGAGTTGAAATAAAAGCTATTTTTGTGAAACAATAAGAATTAAAATTATTATATGATTAGCAGACGCAACATACATTTTTTTTAAAAGGGTTTTTTTTTTATTTTTATTTTTTTATTTTTTTTTTAGTGGTGCTTGCCATAGGCAAATATTATTATTATTTTACCCTTTTTGTGAACTATTGTAGTACTTATTCATGGATTTCATCAGGTCCCTGATACATCCAGTGTATCCTATCTACAGGACCAGTCTGCGGCTAGTCTTGGCAAATTCAGTAACAAATTGATTCATGTCCAGACCTTTTGTGATATTTTTTTCGTGTGCCAAAATGACCAAATCTCTCTTCCTTGAATGCAGCATTGATCTTCGGAGAGGGGTGAGAATGCGGCTCAAGGTAGAAAAAGAACTTTCACATGCAGCTGAGGACACACCAATGATGAGTGCTGTGACATACAGCTTATGCAAAATGGGGAAGGCCTCTTTGTACTGCTGAATGCACTTGCATACTTCAGAGAGGTTAGCATCAGTGGACAGTTTCTTGAGCAACATTGCTTTTGCCACAGAAATTTCATTTTGCAAGGTCATACTATTTTGCTCTGTGCCTGCAAGCACTTGAAGTGGCTTCAGGAGAGAAGGTTCAAGGAAAGACGCTGATTTTGGTAGGAGAAAATGATGTTGCCCTCATTAAATCAACATTTCTTTGAGAGAATCTTGTCTCCATCTCCACAATAGCCCTATCAAGGATGTTGAACATAGCCCTTTTAAAGTTTGATTAGGAGCAGTTTGGTCATCAGAGTCACCACCATGCCCTATTGTAGACAAGATAACACTACTGACAAGTTGTGAATTAACTATCCGTCTCCTTTTAGGTGGGTTGGTAGGCCTACTTCCACACTCCGAGAAATGCTCCTCCCAGAATGAGTCGCATCGCATCTCCTTCAGTGTGACCAGGGAAGCTGTCACAACTTCCCCTGCAGTGCACAAATCCACTGTTTGTGACTGCAGAATTGAATTGGCTGGCTTCAGCGCACCAAGCACATGCAGAAGAAATTTGCCAGTGTCAAAGAAGTTCTGTCTGTTAAGCTGAGTCAAAAGGCCACATGCCTCTGTGTTAATGTCAAATGGAGCACTGTCATCCTCTGCTATCTCAGACAGAAGCCTCCTAATGACATCCTCATTGTGAACAATAGACTTGGTGACATCATAATGACTGGTCCAGCGAATTTCTAGTAGTCTTCTCAGTGTGGGTGTACTGTATCTATTTGCAACATAATGTCTGTGACAAAATGTGTTCAGTGAACTGGACCAGTCAAAGAACTTCTTTGCCACAGGTTCTGCATGCATTGCATGTACCACTGCCAAATGGAGTTGGTGGTTGTAGCAGTGCACATATGGGATATCTTTACCCACTTTGTTTTGCAGCAAAGCCTGCACACCGCCCCTCACTCCTGACATGACAGAAGCACCATCATAACATTGAGACACTAAATTGTCACCATTGTAACCCAGGTCAGACAGATTAGACAGAATTTGGTCACACACATACTCAGCATCAAGCTGCTTCAATTCAATGAGGCCGATTAGGTGTTCCTCTGGGATCGAGTTGCGGACAAATCTAATGATGACTGACAAATTCTCAATGTTACACCGATCCCTGGTACCATCACTTTTAATACAAAGGCCAGGAGAGTCGGCCTCCTCATATTTGGTCTGGATGTCTTTTAGTACCATTTTGGCAAGAGTTTGAATTATCTCGTTCTGAATCAAATTGGACGTGTATTTCGCGTTTTCGGGAATGCTTTTTGCAATCTCTGTGAGTTTAGGGTCTTTTTGGAGGGTGTAATCAAATAGACGAATTAAAAGGCCTTCCTCATCCCCACCCCCGTGATGGTGCCCACGTAGAGCAAGTTCATTAACCGCCAGAAACTGAATAACCTCCCCAATACTTTTTACATAATATCTGTTTTTTTCAATGTGAGTTTGACCAAGCTGGTGAACAATGGTATTATCGGTCTCTGTCCGGCTCTGGTATTCCTGCCATGCAGACATGGCTCTGACGTGCGCAGTGCCGGAGGCATGTTTCTGAAAACCACTGTTTTTTATCAGTGCTTTTTTCCAATTGGTGTAGCCTACTTTTGTGAATGCGTCATCTCTTTCCGAATTGGAGACACTAAATTTACGGCAGGGAAAGCAAAAGCTGGCATCACGTAAGATAGAATATTCGAGCCATGGTCGAGACTGATACCAGCCCGCATTGAAACACCTGAGAGCCTGTCCAAATGGGCGCTTAGGATAGCTACTTAGCTTGGGCTTGGATGGGCTATACAAATTTAAGTCAGGGGGAACAGACACACTAGAGCTGGAAGAGGATTGTCTGTTTTGGGGAGGGCAGAATATTGCTGGCTCCGACACAGATGCAGAGCTGGAGGAGGGTGCATGTGGATTTTGTGGAGGACATGCGTTTGGAGGATTTACTGTTGTGGATGCAACAAGGCTCTGCTCGGTGTTGGAAGCAGAGGTACTGGGCTTTTCAGAGCCAGCATGTCCACTGTTGCTAGCAGGTGCGCTGAGCTTGACAGAGGCAGCTTGCATGGAGGGTGAAGGACAAGGTGCCTGTTTTTTAATGAGCCACTTATGCATTTTTTATGTATAATAAAAACTGGTCTAATTATTTTATCCAAAAGCCTACTTCATTGACTTCAGTGCCAACTTCAGTAACTAGAGACTAGCAACTTAAGTGACTAGCAGCTAGCTAAGCAGCTAGGGTATGTTACCCAACAAATTAATAGCCTGCTAAAATGAAAAAAAAAATTGCAAACAAAACTTAACTGTTCAACTACAAGACTTTCAGGAAAAGCTTATATGTACACATTAGCATTAAATGAGAAAAGAACAAAGTTAAAAGAAAAGGTATGAGTCTGCTGTTTTTGTCAATTTTAAGTTTTAATTTAAAACGTTTGCGAATCAGATTTTAATATAAATACATGGTTAAATATTTTACCACTTGCTTGAGCAACTAAATATAAATCTATATAGAAGTAATGCATTGAATAATACGTTGATTAAATTGGGTTTAAACGTGAATACGTCTATTAAAGAGTGTATTGTACAAAGAGAATCGCAACGCTGAGAAAACTTTTTTTTCAAATAAAAATGGCTGATAACTTCTGGATTTGAAAATAAAAATAAAATAGTGAGTATGTGTTTCTGGTACAGCCGCGGATCAGACTACAAACTGCAAACGCAGCATACAGTAGGCTATGTGAAAGCATAGCTCGTGCTGCTCCTGTACCGCATACACACTGCACACGGGCTTTCTCGTCTTACACATCACACACTCCACTGTTGTGGTGGGCATTTCAGTAGATTTACTCACTAACATTGTTGTGGAAACACATTAAGCATGGAAACTAAAATATGGTATCGTGCTACAGCGCACATTCTATCAGCTGCAGTTCTGGCGCCTCAGTCCCAATACTGTAAAACTCTACATAGGCTACATATCACATGTTAATGCAGTGCAGCGGTAGAGTTACACTCACAGGACACTGCACTTATTCGCAATCACAAAAGTTAATTATTTGCTCGTGCTTTAAAGCTCTGCCAGGTAAACATTTCATTGGCGTGCGTTCTCACATGAGGCACTTTTTCTGAGCGCGTACACCCGAAGCGCTGTCAAACAGCGCCAAACTGGATTTTTGTTGGGTCAGACCCATCTGCTAGCGATGGAAAAATATGCACAAAACAAACCACTTTTAAATTTGTATTTATCATCAGATGGACAGATAATTTCTCAGGGGAGGCAGAGCTTATCCTAGGGGAGGCACTGCCTCCCCCAGCCTCCCCCTAGACACGCCCCTGCTGAGCACCGAACAAAGGGACATGATTCTTCTCTGAATAAAGCTGAGTGTCCCCCCGAGGCGGAGGGGAACTAATTGGTAAACTGATATCCCATTGAAAGTCATTCAGCCCTCTCTGGTAATTGCAACACGGGCATCAAGGTTACGATGACTTCCAGAAAAGACCACCACAAGTTAACCGTGGAATGAATCAGGGATAAATGCTCAACAATGACACAGTGAGATGCCTACATAGGCAGCATTCTGAGGTCCAATCTCGTTTTTAAAACATTTAACTAATAGACATCACCATTCATTCCCTAGTCCATCAATCACAGTACATTAGGACAAATATCTGGAATTACAAGTTTTCTGAAAAGTTATGTTTAACACATTATGTAATTAATTATGCACTAATTTGCACAACAGAAATCTGAATATTGGATAAAGCCGGGTTCAAAATACTTGTTTCATTTTGATGACATATAAAAGTTAAAGGTTTTTACAGAGAGGACTCTCTTTTTATCAAATACATTTTAACCCTATTTTAGGAATAAAAGGTTATGTAAACCCCTCTGTAAAAAACCTTTGGAATATTGATACGAATGAAACTAAAAAATTGTTTTTACTACTACTCATTTTTAAAAAACGGCCTTTGAAGATATGTATTGTAATTGAAATCTACAGATGCAAATAAAAAACGTGTCATGTTATTAGCGTAGCAACATGCAAACATCAAACTCCATTGAAATTAACTGTGCATCTTCAGTGCACTTTGTGTAGGAAGAGCTGTTTGCATGATGTGTGGAGTTACTGTCTGTGAAGAGAGTTACTAATTGTTTTTCATCCAAATTCAGTGGTTTATAAGGCAGCTGCCTACGTATGTGTAGCAAAGCAGATCACTACGTTTTGGAACAATATGTTAATTCTTTTTTAATACTCACAGTCTCTATAGTGTACTTTGAGTACTCTAAGACCAGCCACGTTGTCCCGCATTACGACCCGGTTGAGTCCTGTGGCTTTGTCGACACGCTCGATCACCTCAAAGTCTCGATCTGTGAAGTA
Organism: Phoxinus dragarum; assembly: GCA_033366665.1. Classification (NCBI taxonomy): domain Eukaryota; kingdom Metazoa; phylum Chordata; class Actinopteri; order Cypriniformes; family Leuciscidae; genus Phoxinus; species Phoxinus dragarum. Next base: position 323,589 of record JARPMJ010000203.1, on the reverse strand, counting down.
AAGGTAGGAGTCGTGTACGGCCACACCCCACGGATGGGATAATCCATTCACCATAGTGATGCGGTTTGATCCATCAGGGTCACCGCGCTCGATCTGAAACATTGAAGATATATATATATCAACCAACATGGGTTTTATAAACGTTGATGCAAATCCATACATATGTATATTTGCATCAACCTTTATGTGTGTGTGTATGTGTGTGTATATATATATATGCACACAGTATAATATTATAGTATAAGATAATACCTAATACATTAAATTAGTGTTAAGTAGAGACATTTATAATGCTACAAAAGAATTCAAATTCAAATATGTTCTTTTGAACTTTCTATTCATCAAAGAATCCTAATTTTTTTTGCATTTCCACAAAAAAAAAAGTGTTTTCAACATTGATAACAATAATACATGTTTCTTGAGTAGCAAGTCTTCTTGATAGTTATATTAAACTGTAATATTTCACAATCTTAATGTGTTTATTGTATTTTTGATCAAACGGTAGTGTTTTAATCCATACATCTAGCTAAAATCTAAAGCATGCAACTGCATTAATATTTCTGATTGCATGAACCAAACATGCGGAAACGGGGCATACCACGCCAGTTCCTGTAACGGCCCAGTAGAGCTTGTTCTCTTTGATGTCTATCGTTATGAACTCCACATGTTCTAGATTATGTGTGAAGAGGATGGCGGGGTTGGAGCCGTCCATATCTGCCGACGCCACCTTGGCCGGGATACCGCTCTCTGTCCCCTGATCTGTCCAGTACATCTTTCTAAAACAGATATGAAACATCACTAAACAGAAACACCTGCAGTATATAAAATACAGCATCTTTTTGTTTCTGAATATATTTATTTAGGACTGATCACGACTCTTGTGTATGTTGACTGTTGTTTATTGTCCTCAGTCAGTTCAGAGCTGGCAGATGACATTAGATCAGCTCAAGCTTGTTGAATTTGGGGATCAGGACCAATGCCACAGTTCTGGTTATCTGGGCTTACCCACGTGCCGGGTCCACCGCGATGCCAACGGGAGCTCCTGCGCCAGTAGGTGAGCCGTTGTTGGTGATGAGAGTTTTTCTGTACTGAGTTTCTCCTTTTAGCCTCAGAACCTGAAACAAATCAGATTGGGTTTGTCACAATAACAGTAACAGTGAAATTATCTATACCAATTTCAATATAGTAGCAAAGTGAATATGCTGTTTAACATACTCATTTATTTAAAAAATTATATTTTAAATGTTTAAAAAAATCAAAGTATTAACATATTAACAAATCAACAAATAAATAAATTGTAAATTGAATATATTTCCACAGGTTGTTCGAGTAATAATTTAAGTAAATAATAAAATATAGAACAAAGACACAAATTGAAACCAATACAACAAAGAAAAACAAAAAAATTCACCTGAATTGTAGCAGTATAAAGTATTTAAGTAAACATTTAGAAATATGTAATTCATGTATAATTATATATTTAAAAAATGTACGCGTCTGTTTACATTTACCTCATCAAATACAGGTATTATATTATGTATTTTTGTATAGAAATCATTATGATTGAAAACAACATTTTTAACTTGGCTCTTCTTGCAGCCAGTGTTATTTTAGTATTATTTTTATTTTATTTTATTATGATTATTTCGATTTATTTAAATACTTATGTATTTAAATAGAATGTATTCATATTTTAAAATTAGCTTTTATTTTTATTTTATTTTAAGCTTTGGCAATTTTGTTAGGTCAGAATTGACACTTAATTCCATGTTGGAATTAATAAATAAATATATATATATATATATATATATATATATATATATATATATAGTTTTATTTCAGTTCTAGTGTTAGCAATGATGGCAACTAACTGAAATAAATAAGTTTAGGTTTTTCATCTAATATTTATATTTTATTTCAATTAATAACAATTATTTTGAGTAGTTTTAGTTTACAATAAAAACACTGCTTGTAGCACATATATCTACTGGTTACAAGACTTAAACTAGTTTTTTAACATTGATAAAACTGTGTGGGCAAACTATTCTTCAGTAGGTAGAAATAAGCCCTGACAAGAACAAGCTGTGATGCAGTGAAATGAGGCTTGCCAACCTCAATAGACTGTGATGAAGGGTTAGAGTAGTACAGATTCTGCGACATCCAGTCCAGAGCCAGTCCGACCGGAGAACCCAAGATGGCCGCTGGTGCGAACTCAGTTCTGTTGGTACCATCTGACTTTACCCGATGAATCTCCCCCTGTGCAGATAAGTAAGATAAAAACCTGTTAACAAGTTCAAATTAAGGACGCATCTTGGTTTAATCATCTGAGATAAGGTAGGAAAGGTTTATATGCTTTACCGGATGTTCCACCCAATAGATCATCTGCTCAGCATCATCAAAGTCCACATCATATCCGTTCAGCAGCCCTGCGACCGGCACCATAGCGTCATTGCTCTTGTCGTTCGGGTTGAGCGGGATGCCGTAAATGATGCTGTCTCTCACCACCACCAGGAATGGATCCTCAACTGCAAAAACATCAGTACATTATACATAATTCAAACGCCATCCATAAAAAAAATCATAATAATGGGCTTTTCATCAGAAACATGTTTAATTTTCAACCAATTACGTCATGCGAAATAATGACATTTTCATTTTTGAGTGAACTGTTCCTGTAAGCAAGCTTACAGATGCTTACCATCCCTTGTGAAAAAAAGTACACTTTAGCATACTTTAAAATAAAGTATTATTACATAAAGAATAAAGTGCAAACTGAATGTAATGTTGACACTTAATTGCATGTTGGAATTAATAAATAAATACATATATCAATTAGTTAAACTTAAGTTAAGAGTGCTTTTTTGACCCACTTAAGTAAGATAAAAATACATATTTATATATTTTATTGTCTTTGAAATATGTACTAACAAGCATTTATGGTAACTAAAGTATAATGTAATGTCATTGCTATTAAAACTTGTATTTCATGTATTCAAATATATTTGTAATTACACAATTGTAAAATTGTCCTTCCCGTGGGCTCACCACCTGCAGGAGGGGCCATAAGGGGCCGGTGCTTAGAGGATCGGGCGGCAGTCGAAGGCGGGGGCCTCGACAACCCGATCCCTGGACACGGAAACTAGCTCTAGGGACGTGGAACGTCACCTCGCTGGCGGGGAAGGAGCCTGAGATTGTGCGTGAGGTTGAGAGGTTCCAACTAGAGATACTTGGAATCACCTCTACGCACGGCTTAGGCTCTGGAACCACACTCCTTGAGAGAGGATGGACTCTTCACCACTCTGGAGTTGCCCATGGTGAGAGGCGGCGGGCTGGTGTGGGTTTGCTCATAGCCCCCCAACTCAGCCGCCATGTGTTGGAGTTTACCCCGGTGAACGAGAGGGTCGTTTCCCTGCGCCTACGGGTTGGGGATAGGTCTCTCACTGTCGTGTGTGCCTACGGGCCAAACGGCAGTGCAGAGTACCCGGCCTTCTTGGAGTCTCTGGGAGGGGTGCTGGAAAGTGCTCCGACTGGAGACTCCGTCGTTCTACTGGGGGACTTCAACGCCCACGTGGGCAACGACAGTGTTACCTGGAGGGGCGTGATTGGGATGAACGGCCCCCCTGATCTGAACCCGAGCGGTGTTCAGTTATTGGACTTCTGTGCTAGTTACAGTTTGTCCATAACGAACACCATGTTCAAGCATAAGGGTGTCCATCAGTACACGTGGCACCAGGACACCCTAGGCCGTAGGTCGATGATCGACTTTGTGGTCGTTTCATCTGACCTGCGGCCGTATGTCTTGGACACTCGGGTAAAGAGAGGGGCGGAGCTGTCAACTGATCACCACCTGGTGGTGAGTTGGATCCGATGGCAGAAGAGGAAGCTGGACAGACTCGGCAGACCCAAGCGTACTGTAAGGGTCTGCTGGGAACGTTTGGCCGAGTCTCCTGTCAGAGAGATCTTCAACTCCCACCTCCGGCGGAGCTTCGACCGGATCCCGAGGGAGGCGGGAGATATTGAGTCCGAGTGGACCATGTTCTCCACCTCCATTGTCGAAGCGGCTGCTCGGAGCTGTGGCCGTAAGGTCTCCGGTGCCTGTCGAGGCGGCAATCCCCGAACCCGGTGGTGGACACCGGAAGTAAAGGATGCCGTCAAGCTGAAGAAGGAGTCCTATCGGGCCTGGTTGGCTTGTGGGACTCCTGAGGCAGCTGACGGGTACCGGCAGGCCAAGCGAACTGCAGCCCGGGTGGTTGTGGAGGCAAAAACTCGGGCCTGGGAGGAGTTCGGTGAGGCCATGGAAAAGGACTATCGGCTGGCCTCGAAGAGATTCTGGCAAACCGTCCGGCGACTCAGGAGAGGGAAGCAGTGCCCTACCAACGCTGTTTACAGTGGAGGTGGGCAGCTGTTGACCTCAACTGGGGATGTCGTCGGACGGTGGAAGGAATACTTCGAGGATCTCCTCAATCCCGCCGTCACGTCTTCCATGGAGGAAGCAGAGGCTGAGGTCTCAGAGGTGGACTCGTCCATCACCCAAGCTGAAGTCACCGGGGTAGTCAAAAAACTCCTCGGTGGCAAGGCACCGGGGGTGGATGAGATCCGCCCTGAGTACCTCAAGTCTCTGGATGTTGCGGGGCTGTCTTGGCTGACACGCCTCTGCAGCATCGCGTGGCAGTCGGGGACAGTGCCTCTGGGATGGCAGACCGGGGTGGTGGTCCCTCTTTTTAAGAAGGGGGACCGGAGGGTGTGTTCCAACTACAGGGGGATCACACTTCTCAGCCTCCCTGGGAAAGTCTATGCCAGGGTACTGGAGAGGAGAATACGGCCGATAGTAGAACCTCGGATTCAGGAGGAACAGTGCGGTTTTCGTCCGGGCCGTGGAACACTGGACCAGCTCTATACCCTCTACAGGGTGCTGGAGGGTTCATGGGAGTTTGCCCAACCAATCCACATGTGCTTTGTGGATTTGGAGAAGGCATTCGACTGTGTCCCTCGTGGCGGCCTGTGGAGGGTGCTCCGGGAGTATGGGGTCCGGGGTCCTTTGCTAAGGGCTGTCCGGTCCCTGTACGATCGAAGCAGGAGCTTGGTTCGCATTGCCGGCAGTAAGTCAGACTTCTTCCCGGTGCATGTTGGACTCCGGCAGGGCTGCCCTTTGTCGCCGGTTCTGTTCATAATTTTTATGGACAGAATTTCTAGGCGCAGCCAGGGGCCGGAGGGTGTCTGGTTTGGGAACAACACGATTTCGTCTCTGCTCTTTGCAGATGATGTTGTCGTGTTGGCCCCATCAGACCAAGACCTTCAGCATGCACTGGGACGGTTTGCAGCCGAGTGTGAAGCGGCTGGGATGAGAATCAGCACCTCCAAATCCGAGGCCATGGTCCTCAGTCGGAAAAAGGTGGCTTGCCTACTTCAGGTTGGTGGAGAGTTCCTGCCTCAAGTGGAGGAGTTCAAGTATCTTGGGGTCTTGTTCACGAGTGAGGGAAGGATGGAACGGGAGATTGACAGACGGATCGGTGCAGCTTCCGCAGTAATGCGGTCGATGTACCGGCTGTCGTGGTGAAGAAAGAGCTGAGCCGCAAGGCGAAGCTCTCGATTTACCGGTCAATCTACGTTCCTACTCTCACCTATGGTCATGAGCTTTGGGTCATGACCGAAAGGACAAGATCCCGGATACAGGCGGCAGAAATGAGCTTTCTCCGCAGGGTGTCTGGGCGATCCCTTAGAGATAGGGTGAGGAGCTCGGTCACTCGGGAGTAGGGCTGAACGATTTTGGAAAATAATCTAATTGCGATTATTTTTACCAATATTGCGATTGCGATTTAATATGCGATTATTTTTTAAGCTCTTAATCTATTATATTATTCAACAAACACAAGCAATAAATCATTGTAAAATATGGGTGGGAATGAGCCGATCAACTTTTTTATTTAATGAATCTTATTAATAAAACTTTAAATATTTATTTAATTACATATGTAATTATAAGTAGGCTACTTTTAAAAATAATTACACATTAAAAAACGAAATTAATACAGTTACATGTTAATAATTTTAAATAGGCTATAAACGAATAGCTTCAAAACATAAAAGTTATCAATAACAAAAAGGGGAAAAAACATTACAAGCAATAAACAAAGAGTGCTTCAGTATTTAATAGTCTGAAGTTTCCATTCAAGAGCTGTGATTTTTCTTTCTCAGTTTAGATACGATAAGCTGCTTCACACTAATGCACAGATCTCTTTTGAAATATAAGATGTGGTTTGTCCTGTCCTTTTAATACCTTAAGACATAACTGACTGTTTACATTAATTTCGCGTCATAAACGCATTTTGAGATGCAAGTAGGCTAAACACGTAGACAGAGTCGCGCACAGCCGCATGTGAGAGCGCTCTTCACAAAGCGGGCGTGAGTATTTGAAATTGAAAGCAGCTTCTGTCGATGGTTTTCATGTTTTTATTTTTAATATATAAGCCAACTGCCTTCCAAAAGACATATGATGCCTTATAGAGCATTTGTAAGGAAAATACCGGCGGGCGGGACCGCGCACTACTAGAGTAACATCAAGCAAAGCGCGCGTATTTCACAGCGAGTGCCATTCTAGTGCAATGAAGCCCGCGAATGTCCTTCGCTTCAACTTTTCCGATCTGTATGAAAGACTATTTTTTCGTAAGGTTCGAATGTGTGTGTGTGTGTGTGTGTGTGTGTGACAGAGGAATTAGAAGCAAGCAGAATTGTGTATAAAGCACACGCAGCGTCATCACGCAACGCATCTGTGTTTAAAACTAAGCTCAGTCTCGATTCTGAAATTATCTGAATCCATACAGAATCGTTGAAGAGAATCTATAACACAATCGCATAAATTAAACAAACTGTTCTTTCCTGTAGCCTATGCCAGGCCTACATGCGTAGCGTAACAAGTTGATGCTTCATCTGCAGTGCAGATTGCTTTACTATCGCGTGTCACGTGACCAGAGAGTAATCGCAGCTTTTGCGATTACAAAATCGCGTTTCATCATATCGCGATATTATCGCAAATGCAATTAATCGTTCAGCCCTACTCGGGAGGAGCTCAGAGTAGAGCCGCTGCTCCTCCACATCGAGAGGGGTCAGCTGAGGTGGCTTGGGCATCTGTTCCGGATGCCTCCTGGACGCCTTCCCGGGAAGGTGTTCCGGGCACGTCCCACCGGGAGGAGACCCCGGGGAAGACCTAGGACACGCTGGAGAGACTATGTCTCTCGGCTGGCCTGGGAACGCCTCGGTGTCCCCCCGGAAGAGCTGGAGGAAGTGGCTAGGGAAAGGGAAGTCTGGGCATCTCTGCTTAGACTGCTGCCCCCGCGACCCGGCCCCGGATAAGCGGAAGAAGATGGATGGATGGATGGATGGAACAATTGTAAAATGTATCAACTTTAAACCTAATATTGAATAACATACTTGAGTTACATTTACAATTAAGTACTTTACGTGTGCTTTAGCATCAAAATAAGTGCACTTCTCAAGACAAAACTTGACAAAAATATCAAAACAAAATGATTTAAAACTTTAAAACTTTTTAAAAATGCATTTCAGTGTGAGAAGAAACAGTCATGAAAGTGTACTCTCTTTAAATACACTTAAGTGGCATTTTATTTCAGTAATATATACTTTTTTAGTATTAAAGTACACTGCAAGTGCACATTCAATACACTTAAGCGCACTTTTTTTCACAAGGGATGGCACAGATTCCCAGAATTAGGTATCATCTCGTTGCATTTAGTCTTGCAGATATGAGGTACTGGTGAAAAAGTCCTCGCAGAGTAAACTACGCCATATCAGCACAGTTGATTGTGAAAAACAGGCCATTCAATCACCGTTTGTCTGGATTAATTGTTAAACTCTCATGGAAGAATGCACTTGACAGCGCTAACAAAGGCTGAAACATGAGCGAGGTTGAGAGTCTGTCCCAAAGAGAATGTTAAGGGCTTCTTAAGACTAACGCTTTCATCCGTTACTGTCAGCTGAGCTAAGGTCTTTTATAATAGTAAATGTTTGCCTCCGCAAAGAAGCTTACTTAGTAAATCGAAAATGGGTTTCTGTTGACAAGTTTTCATTCCCCTGAAATCTATATCCAACTTTAACAGAAGACTGCTTTATTCATTCACTGCAAAGCATATTAAATGGACAGAGGCCAGCATTAAAGACATAGACACGTGCATTATTCTTTAAAAAGAGCCACAAGCTGGAATAAACTGTTAAACTCATTTATCTTTGTCCATGGCGTATTTATTAAGTTAACTTAGATGGTCCAGCTTTACTACTTTAAAAGATCAGAGGTCATTTCTTATAGTGCTGCAGTAATTATGTATTTTTATAGGCCAACTCGTAAGTTCGCATCACCCTGGTTCCCTCGAAAAAACCCAAGAGTATTTTTCCATTGGCTTTTGGATTATTGAAGAATATAAGCTCTGAGACCAACTATAGTTCATGAGCCATATTTACCAAACAGGGCAAATTAGCATGACTATTGCAAACCTTAGTAAACCACAGTGCATGATTTTTTTAAATACTCTTCGTCCATAAATTTTGCATCAGAAAAGAAAATCACTACAAATGCAATGCATGTGCACAAATAACTGTGTCCACACTTTTTCATTGCTCATTTTTTATCTTTAGTAAATCCTTACAGCAGTTTTTATATGCCACAAGAGGGTTTGCGCTGGTGCACGCTGCTAGTAAATCTGACGCTATGATTCTTACACATTTAGTTCATCAAGATAATCTTCATGAATGAATTTTGAAGCCTAAATACAATCGCAAGAAGTAAAAAGCTAAAGTTAGGATATAAGCGAACTACACCAAGATTGTATGACTTCAACATCACCACCGATAAGTTTCCCGACAACTCTTTTAATCTTTTTTTTATAATATACAAGATGGAAAGCTTGAGTTAGAACAGTTTGCACGAGTATAAACATGACGAGGCTGAAAAAAAGTGGACTATTGAATACAACGTTTATGAATTTTAAAGCCTAAATACAATCGCAAAAAGCAAAAGTTGGGATGTAAACGAACTACACCACGGTCGCACAACGTCAACTAACAGATTAACGACATCACTAAACTTTCGACAACTCTTTTAATCTTTTTTTTTTTTAAATCTACGAGTTGGAAAGCTTGAGTTTGTGTGAGTATATTAGCCACTTGTAATCAATCGCCCTTTCCAAGACCCGTAAAACCTCTTTAAAAAAAATCACAAGGGTGTTACTGGTGTATTTTATGTTGTAGAATAAAAGTTTGTGTTCACCACAGACCTTATCTCAGACTTTTAACTAAAAGCCCATTCAAAAAACCCATTGACTTTAGGACGTATTATTAGCCATAAGTAACTCTGTTCTCAAGATATCTGCATCAGCCACTGAAAAGCCCATATCGGCCGATGTCTCTCGTACCTCTGGCGCACGTGAACTGGTCAACGGCGAGAGTCCAGCCAGATGGACAGGCACAGGAGTAAAACCTGGGACCAATCGCTGACAGCAGGCAGATATGAGTGCAGGGGCTCGAGCGGGGGTCACAGGGGTTAAAACCTGCAGGAGCAACACATCGAAACTTTAAGATAACATCAAATCAATATTGACCCTATTTGTTTTCTTAACACGCTTCGTCTGAAAGGTTCATTGGTGCATGTTATTCTGATGAAAAAAAATACATAATATGACTTGCTTCGCCTCTAAAACTTTGTGACATAGAAGAACACACTTTTAAGTTCACATTGAATACAGTTAAGCACACTTCTTTTTCACTAAATAAATGGTTACACTTTATTTTAAGGTGTCAGTATTCCAGTGTAATTATACAGTGTAAGTACTGAGTAATAATAATGGTCCCACTATATATTAAGCGGCTTTAAGTACTACTGTACGTACTAACACTGAGATTAATCATTTGATGCAATGGACTTATTGTGTACATACATGTTTTTACATGTGTACTTATATTTTGAAAATACCTGCATGTAATTAATTTATGTAATTACATGTGTAATTACACTGTTTACCCTTCCCTTACATCTCAACCCACCCTTAAATCTATTAATTACCATTAAAAAACCTATTAACTACCCATACTACCACACCTCTCCCTAACCTTACCCGGATCACACCTCAATAGCAGCAAAAGTGTTTTACAATACAACATGAACACAAAAAATACATTGTACTTATTTTTCGGGTTAAGTACATAGTACTTAAAGCCACTTAATATAAAGTGGGTCCCATATATTTACTATAGGCTTAGGACAGTTTATATAGGACAGTTTTATAGTAGGATGAGGGTAGGGCTGAACGATTTTGGAAAATAATCTAATTGCGATTATTTTTACCAATATTGCGATTGCGATTTAATATGCGATTATTTTTTAAGCTCTTAATCTATTATATTATTCAACAAACACAAGCAATAAATCATTGTAAAATATGGGTGGGAATGAGCCGATCAACTTTTTTATTTAATGAATCTTATTAATAAAACTTTAAATATTTATTTAATTACATATGTAATTATAAGTAGGCTACTTTTAAAAATAATTACACATTAAAAAACGAAATTAATACAGTTACATGTTAATAATTTTAAATAGGCTATAAACGAATAGCTTCAAAACATAAAAGTTATCAATAACAAAAAGGGGAAAAAACATTACAAGCAATAAACAAAGAGTGCTTCAGTATTTAATAGTCTGAAGTTTCCATTCAAGAGCTGTGATTTTTCTTTCTCAGTTTAGATACGATAAGCTGCTTCACACTAATGCACAGATCTCTTTTGAAATATAAGATGTGGTTTGTCCTGTCCTTTTAATACCTTAAGACATAACTGACTGTTTACATTAATTTCGCGTCATAAACGCATTTTGAGATGCAAGTAGGCTAAACACGTAGACAGAGTCGCGCACAGCCGCATGTGAGAGCGCTCTTCACAAAGCGGGCGTGAGTATTTGAAATTGAAAGCAGCTTCTGTCGATGGTTTTCATGTTTTTATTTTTAATATATAAGCCAACTGCCTTCCAAAAGACATATGATGCCTTATAGAGCATTTGTAAGGAAAATACCGGCGGGCGGGACCGCGCACTACTAGAGTAACATCAAGCAAAGCGCGCGTATTTCACAGCGAGTGCCATTCTAGTGCAATGAAGCCCGCGAATGTCCTTCGCTTCAACTTTTCCGATCTGTATGAAAGACTATTTTTTCGTAAGGTTCGAATGTGTGTGTGTGTGTGTGTGTGTGTGTGACAGAGGAATTAGAAGCAAGCAGAATTGTGTATAAAGCACACGCAGCGTCATCACGCAACGCATCTGTGTTTAAAACTAAGCTCAGTCCTCGATTCTGAAATTATCTGAATCCATACAGAATCGTTGAAGAGAATCTATAACACAATCGCATAAATTAAACAAACTGTTCTTTCCTGTAGCCTATGCCAGGCCTACATGCGTAGCGTAACAAGTTGATGCTTCATCTGCAGTGCAGATTGCTTTACTATCGCGTGTCACGTGACCAGAGAGTAATCGCAGCTTTTGCGATTACAAAATCGCGTTTCATCATATCGCGATATTATCGCAAATGCAATTAATCGTTCAGCCCTAGATGAGGGTTTGGTTTAGGTTTAATTGCATGTAATATTTTGTTAAGGCATAATTTATAGTTATTACTACAGTAAACACTGTACATGTAACATGTGTAACAATGACACTAAAATAAAGTGTTAGCAAAGAAATTACTTTCCTTTTTAGCCAGTGTGACAAAGAGCTCTTATTATTCAACCCCTTTCAACTCTTTGACTTTCAGAAATGCTTGCTGCATTTAATCCTAACAATAACACTTTGCTCTGCAGTTTATCTGTTGTGAAGCGTTGTACCTGCAGGCTGTCTGGCAGGGTGAAGTGCCACCAGGCCCATGGGCTGGGGCAGATTATACAGCATCACCGTCTGGTTCTGTCCGTGCCACTTGTTGGCCCGGATCACGCGGTTGACGTATCTGTCGGTCCAATAGACAAAATCCTCAAAAATGGTAATTGCGTGGGGATGTTGAAGTACCTTTTCATTGAGAAACAAGAGGTGTTTTATTTATTCACATGGTAAATAGGAAAAAAAACATTCATAATTGTGCAAGATACTTTATGCAAGTGTGTTAGATACTTTATGCAGATGCCAATGCAGTGCATTACAAACTAGTTTATATTGCATTAGCAAATGCTGCGAGTACATTTAAATGGGGATGGTGCATTGCAAGGACATAGAGGGAAAATGGTAGGGTTTGCAAAAGTGATGCTCAATCATGTGACCAAAAGTTGAGAAGATTTCAATGCACTCTAATGTCGACCGATTAGACATTCAGAGAGGCAGTTGCATTTGTTTTTGCTTGATTTCAAACTCCCCCAGTTCTTTCCATAACCTTTAAATGCATCGTATGCATTCAATTAAACACTGTGCATATGCGTTCACATACTTGCTACTACATTTTATGGCCTAATATTTAAACATTAAATCCAGAATTTAAATCATTGCTGGGTTCCTGGCCAAATATAAAATTTTTGAAATAGCACCATATTTGCTTGCACTGAAAAAATCATTGTCTTACTTGATTGTTTTGTTTTGTTTTCCAGTACAAATATGTAAACATTCTTAAATAAATATACATTTACTTTAAATGCTAAATGACATAAGTGAGGTAAGAAAAATAAACTTGTTTTTTTTTCCCTTTGAATTATTGCATTTTTAATTTTCTTAAAATATATTTTTTCAGGAAAAAACTCATTTTATTTTTTATATATTTTTCAGAACACATGACTTTTCATCTTGTCATTTTGCATCTTAAGTAATTATTTCTTGATTCAAGAATGTTTAGCTATATTTATCCTGGAAAGCAAGAAAAAATACTAAGGAATTGTACAGTATTGTTCATGCAAAGCTACAGAATCATAAACATAAATGTGCACATAAAACAAAAAGTCTCACCAAATCACTGGCCAACACTTGTTTTCGGTTCTTTCCATCGTAATCACAGTAGTCAATGAAGTCTAGGTAAGCGTCGGCAAAGTAAAGCAGATTGTTGGGGTAGTCAATTGTTAAGCCATTGGGCCAATAAAGTTTGCTGCTGATGATCGTAGTCCTTAACTTCCCATCCATGCTGGCTCTCTCAATGCGAGGATTTCTGCCCCAGTCAGTCCAAAACATCAGGTGCGTGCTGAAATACATATAGAAAAGGGCATACTGGGATTTCATTTTCAACAAATGGTCATTTAAATTCATTTTAAATACTATACAGCAATTTCCTGAGTGAAAATAGTTTCTACACCATTTTATCCCTCAGTGTGCTTGTTAAATGAGTCTTGGTCTTACTTATTTCTAGGGTCCACGACCAGAGCTCTTGGATTGGTCACGTTTTCACTAATCAACACTGTTCTGTGGGATCCGTCTAGTTTGGACACCTCTACTGTCTCCAAAACGTAGTCTGTCCAATACAGGTTTCTGCCAACCCAGTCTACGGCGAGACTCTCGGTGACGGTCACTCCACTATCAAAGATCTGGCAGGGAAGAGAAATGATATTGTAGGTGGATGATGGTTTCTGTTTACTGTAAGCGTGCCGGAGCGGCGTTTGTGTCACTCACCACGGTGCGGTCGCTTCCGTTTTTGTGAGCGCTCCATATTCTGTCCTGGGTGGTGTCGGACCAGTAAATACGATCTGTGACCGAGTCGAAATCCACCGCGACGATGTTACGGCCGTCTCGCACAAGAGACCGAATAGCGTTTGGCTGTGCGAGGATGTCGTCTGATATAATCTGATTCCGACTCGCCACTAAGAGCAAGGCCTCTCGAGATCCTGCCAGATTGAGAAAGGAATGCAGAACAGAATAGAATAATGTAAAATATTATTACAATTTAAATAATTTTTTTCTTTCTTAATATGTTTTAAATTTTTTATTTTTTCCTGAATTTTCGGCACCATTACTTCAGTCTTCAGTGTCACATGATCCTTTAATAATCATTATAATATGCTGATTATATGATGTTTAAGTTAGAAGAAATAGAACATTTATTTGAATTTATATATATATATATTTTTTTCTTCTCTCTTTTGAACCAGTTTTGCACACATTTTAGAATTATTGTAAAGTTATCAAAACTATGGAATAGCACAAATTAAATTATGAACATTATGTAGTGACCTCAGTATATGATGCTTTACATTACTATAAATTTCAATTCATCCATTAAAATATATATATATAAAAAATAAATTACATTTTTGTTTTTTTAATGAATTTGTATACAAAACAAAATTAATTATTAAGGTTGTTATGATTATTAGAATTATGGAGTGACTAAAATGTTAAACAACACCCTTGTTGATGATTTTTCTTCACTATCCAGTCATATTCATCCATTTAGAAAAACAATATAAAAATAATTTGAAATGAAATTCATTCAAATGCACATTTTGTAAATAAAACTCAAATTCCAATCATTCAAGCATAATCCGTCTTTCTGGTTTTGCCATCATGACAAACATAACTTTTTTGTGTCCAACTTCTGCCTGGCATGTAAGCATTTTGTGTTTTATACTTTAATCACATATTGCCATCCAAATATGAAGTCCACAATGATCACAATTATCTCAAAATATAGCAAATAACCTCGCAGGACTAGAAATGAATCCAAACGTTCTTCATGTATCAGCTCTCAGTTACAAAACTATGCAAGACATATCTAACAAGGCCAAATAGTAGGATAAAAAAGCTTTTTTCCCGTTGAAAAGCAACATTCAGGAAGAAGACGAGGTATATCGGATGACAGCATTTTTCAACAGGTTATCTCAAGGAATGGGCTCTTGTCAGCGGCAGAGCTCATAAACAACCCTTTGTTTGGTGATTACCTCCTAATTACCCCCGTAAGAAAGTTTGTGACTGACATATATGTTATTTGTCTTATCTGTGGTAATCCGAGAAGCTGCGCTAGACCCAGCTGAGCTGGTCCAGTTGGCCCTCAGAGACCGAGCATGGCTCCACTCGCTCAGAGATCACAAAGCTCAGAGGAGACACACAAACCTGAGGCCTTGCAGGTGCGTCCGTCTGCCTCCAGAGTGTATCCGTCCTGACAATGACATCGGAAGGAGCCTCTCTCGTTGAAACAGTGCTGACTGCAGACGCCCAGAGGATGGCACTCATCCATGTCCTCACACGTCTTTGAGTCGTTGCTCAGCTGGTAGCCCATGGGACAGGTGCACTGGGCTCCAAACGGGCCCTGGATGCAGCCGTGAGTGCAGCCCGCGTTGTTATCCGAGCAGCTCTCCTGATCTACGACCAAGCAGAAAAGTCCAGATGAATGCCAATGTGAAGCATATCATATGCATGAAGACACAAGGTATTGTGGGAACAATGGTAAGGACAACCATTAAAGGGGAGGCTTACTAGGGCTGGGCAATATAGATTAAACAATTATCTATATTTGTATATTTATTCTAAAGCTGCATGAAAATGTGTTCCTTTTTTTCATTCAGATCAACCATTTTTGTGATTAAACAGCCATTTTTGAGCATTACATTTAAAATGTATTTTAGTTAACTAAAACTTAAAACTAAAACCATACAAAATTGTTTACTTTAAATAAAATAAATGTTAACTGAGATCAATATTTCAGCTAGTTGCCAAGAAAACATTTCTCATTTTCATTTAGTTCAATTTGATGTACTAAAATAATAATAAAACTGAGACATATATATACAAATATTAAAAAAAAAAGAGATTAAATTACATACAATTTTCAACAAAAAAACAACAACAAAAAAGACAAAAAAACGAAATATCTAAGGCTTTAACAAATAATTAAAATAAAAATGGAAAATATTAAAATAAAAACTAATTCAAACAATTAACATAAAACTATAAGAGTATCTCACCGATAATGATGCAGTAAAACTCAAATTAAAAAAAAAAATTAACAGTTTTTCAGGAAATAAACAACGAAGGAAGAACGATATTTATTTCTTTTTGTGTACCAGTATATACCGAATTAAATGTCAAACCCACAAAGATGTATAAAAACACAATTTTCTCAGCTTTTCGTTGAAAATTACCCACTTTAAAGTCTTGATAAAAAAGGAATGCATGAAGTTTTATGAAAATAATAAAAAAATACTGGTGCTGATTGGCTTTTTTTTTTTTTTTTTACACAGGTTAACGCAGGAGTTAATGTTAATGATGATCATTGCAGATATATTGTGAATATTCAATATATTCCCCAGCCCTAATGTTTACTGTTTAAATCCGTTGTCCTTGTTTCTGGATCTGGCATTGGGTGAGATACATCGGTGGTTGTGTACCATTTCTATGGACTAACACATGTAAACAGTACAAACTACATCTCTAAGTGTCTATAATGCTAAACACACACAATCTTGCCATATTCAGACACTCTGATGGTAATCGGATGGTTAGTGAGTACAGCCAGGCAGATACTGGGATAGATTAGTGCTTCATGCAGAGGATTGTGGGTGATTAGGGATTCAGCCTACCTGGTAAGGGCTCATCTGTGAGAAGGGAAGGCAACATGGAAGGAAAATCACAGATCATTTCAATGTTAATTTCCAGATTAGCTAAACACATGCATGATTTGATGGCAAATGGGATTCATCATTCTGAAATACTCCATGAACTATTGGAATCAACAACATGAATTGCCATTTAATAGTTTCAATATCAAGAGAAAGATGAAAGATTTCAATGTAAATTAATGTTCTGGATTCAATACACGAAACGACAGCATCTGTGGCATGCTTTTGATTAGCACAGAAAATAATTGTGATTCATCCCTTGGTTTATAAATATCTTGTTTATAGAAACTGACAATTGAAGTTTATGGGGCAAGACGTTTTAAATGAATCTAACGATCCAATGTTATTTTAATATTATTCAATATCACTTCCGTTTTCATTAAATTTTTTTTTATTTTTGTTATTTATATTTTTTATTATTTATTCAATTAAATTTTTTGTTTTATTTCAGTACTTTAACTTAAGCTTATTTTATATAATTTAATTGCCAAAGGAGCAATTTTTTAAGTGCAAGTTTTTCAAGTTCATCTAATCTTTTTTACAGGTTTATTTCAATTAACTAAATTTTTTTTTAATAGGTTTAGTTTCAGTTAACAGTAACAAACATCATGAAACTTTATTCAGATGTAATGCATTGCCCTATTAGAGGTGTGATGGTGTTCACTTTTTTATGAATGAGGTATAAAAAAAAAATCTGTGGTAATCAACAACATCTGTGGGTTTTAACTTAACACAGGAACATGTGTCAAATGAACATTTTCAACCACACCCTAAAAAATGCTGGGTTGTTTTAACCCAATATTGGGTCAAATATGGACAAACCCAGCCATTGGGTTAAATTTTTAAATTGCATTTTTGATCCAACGTATGGATTTGTCCATATTTGACCCAAAATTGGGTTAAAACAACCCAGCATTTTTTTAGAGTGCATGTTTCAACCATAAGTCATTAGCACTGTTTAAATGAGACAAAGCAGAATAGAGGCTTGTGGGATTGATCTGCAGAATAAGGGCTGTTTAGGTCCTGTAGACGTACAACAATGGCTAAACATTTTGGGAAGTTGTTTCAACCCTCAATAGTATTTATCCAAACAACTATTCCATTCATAAACATCAAAAAATGTATTTAATTAATACTAGGGCTGTGTTCTAAAACCCAATGAGATATCCTGCTGTCCACTGTCTACATAAGCAGCATCCTATAAGAATGAAAACTCATCTAGATCGATTTAGAAAACTTTACATAGGCAGCAACTCAGTGAACATGATATTTAATGTAAGAAAGAATGTCTGCCTACATAGGCAGCTCATAGGTTTTACAACAAAGCCAAGATGTTCATTAGGGAGGTCAATATTCTTACAGTTTATGCACTACCGGTCAAAAGTTTGATTTATTTTTTTGAAAGAAGTTTTTTTTATTTTTTATAAAAAGTGACAGGAGAGACATTTATATTGTTACAAAAGATTTAAAATAAATGCTGTTTTGTAGAACTTTCTGTAACACAGTTTCCACAAAAATATGAAGCAGTGCAACTGTTTCCCACTGATAATAACAATACATGTTTCTTGAGAAGCAAATCATCATATTAGAAATGATTTCTGAAGGATCATGTAACATGAAGACTGGAGTAATGATGCTGAAAATTCAGTTTGCCATCACTGAAACAAGTTACATTTTACACAATGTCATTTATATTTACATATGATATTGTGTAAAATATATTTCACAATATTTCTGTTTCTACTGAATATTTGATCAAATAAATGCAGCCTTGTTGAGGATAAGAAATGTCCTTCAAAAACTGACTAAACTTTTGAACGGTAGTGTATATGTCTTGCAGATCTCAGTAAAACATATGGCATGACTTACTGCAGAGAGGGGATTCGTCCGCCCCGTTGGGACAGTCTGGAGTGTTGTCGCACACCCTGCTGAGGTTAACACACACACTGTGTCCTGGGCACTGCCACTGCCAGCTGGGACAGCGGAACGGTGGCGTGGGACAGTCTCGCTCATCGCTGCCGTCCCGACAGTCATTATCTCCGTCACATATCCAGCCATGGAAGACACAGTTGCCATTATCGCAGCGGAACTGAGAGGTGGGGCATGTCCTCGGCGGGCAAACGTGGTGTTCGTCTGAGCCATCTTCACAGTCTGGGTGCCCGTCACACTCCCAGCTCGAGGGCACACAACTGCCGTCTGACTGGCACTGAAACTCACTCTCGTGGTGACACATGCCGGGTGGCCTAGTGGCTGGAAGGGTCAAAGGTCATGCTAAGTTAATGCATGCATGTCAATCCAAGACAGATGTTAGCGTTTCTTGAGCTTTAAAAGAAATGTTCAATACAAAAAAAAAAAGTAAGTTACACTGTATTTTGATAGTCGACTTCAGACATTCTACTAACTAATAGTAACTTTGCAACTACCCGTCAACTAACTCTCATCAATTTGCAACTACATGTCAGATAACTCTAATTAGAGTGTTTTTTTTTTTGTAGGATCTTTAGAAATATTATATTGTGAACTTATTTCCATGATAATTGAGCACATATCACCCTAATTGTAATTAACATATTTGCAAAATGCATCTCATTCTCAGTCCTGTAGTTTAAATAAATGTAATAATGATCAATTTTAAAATAATAAATTCCCACATCATGGCAGTATTTGTTATACTGCATTTAATAAAAATAAAAATAGTTAATTTAAATAAAAAATAATTGTATTACAATACTTGGTTAAAAAATATTATTTTATGGTTAAAAAATTTATAAGAATCACCATTGAGAATAATGGGAATTACAACAACAACAAAAAAACCTCAAACATAAAATGCTAAAAATATGAAGGTACCTAAAATATACTTAATTTTTTATTTATTTATATACATATATATATACTTTTGTTTTTGGAGTGCACCGTGACTGGAAATGTTTTGTAAGATTCACCCATTTATATACTGCATATGTAATGCAATGTCCACAATTATCATAATCGAAAAACATATTGAAGATCATCAGAACTAAAAGACAAACTTAAAATGAATTTGTTTATACTTACGACAGCCAGATTCATCGGAGCGATCGTTACAGTCAAACACCCCATCACATCGGTAGTATGAGTTGACACACTGATGCCCGTTTACACACTTGAACTCATAGGCTGTGCAGTTGTACACTGATAATCAAAAAGAACAAGAATTACTCAGATATAGTCAAAAAATAAAAATCAGCTTGATCTGATTTGAACTTCCATTAGAGATTTTATTATACTATATATACCGTGAAAGTTACATTTGTGTGCATGGAGAATGTTTGTTTGCACGGCCATGTCTGGTTTATGTTGAAATACATTTAATTTGTAAAGAAAAAAAATGCCATTACCACTTTAGAAATGTAATAAAAGATTTATGTTCTGCAATTCTAAGCTAAACAATATTGCAGGTTAACTGCATATGACGAACTCTTACCACATCCCTGTTCGTCCGCCCCGTCTGCACAGTCTCGGTCTCCATCACACACGTAACTGGGGTCAATGCAGCGGTGGTCCGGACACTGGAACTGACCAGGGTGGCATGTGCCAAGAGAATCTAGAGAAAGTAACACCACAAGAAAAGTTCATTGCTCAGATGATGCTCAAGAGACTAAATAGGCCTCTAATTTATGTTTCTTTCAAAATCAACTTTGTCTCAATGTTTCTCTTAAAATACCTTTAGGCCCAGTTTCACAGACAGGACTTAGATTAAGCCAGGATTAGGCCTTAGTTCAATTAGGACATTAAAGTAGCTTTTATAAAGGTGCCTTTGAAAAAAAAAACATTACTGGTGTGAATCTTGAGACAAAACAATGGCAGATTATAAGAAATGTTAAAATTTCCGTTAAAACAGCTCAAACTCGCATTTTAGTCTGAGACTAGGCTTAAGCCTTGTATGTGAAACCAGAAGTAAGAGAAATAAAAATTGAATTTTTTTTCACATAATATAGTGCTATGAAATTAATATGAACAGCACAGAGTTCAGATCATTTTGTTCGAACAGAATTTGATGAGAAATATACAGTATGAGTAATCTGCAATCAGCCCTTGTTAATCATGATCACTAAGACATGCTTCAAAACTATAATAATATCAATAATATTCAAACTGACACATAAAATCGCTAAAGAATCGGCTTCCTTTCAATTAATGAGTTGGAATTAGAATTGGTCACACCCACAGGAAGTGGACATGGAACTAAAGCAAGGTGAATTTATTTATTGAATTCATTTTGTACAAATCTATGATCAATGTGTTCGTTTAACTATAAGGCTTATAAAACCTTGCACTCCTGCTTCCGATTTGCAACCTCAATGCAAATTCAAATATTTTTTTGTCTGTAACGGCTTTTTAAATGGACCTCATCCCATCAGAATTTAGAGTCAAAGCTATCTGTTCATAAATTTTTTTTTTTTTAAATTCGTAATACATTTATAGTCCCTTTATATAATCAATGAACAGTTGCCAAGGCCTCACCACAGTCGGTCTCATCCGACCCGTCTCCGCAGTCATTGTCGGTGTCACAGAGCCATGTTAGGGGGATGCAGCGATGGTTGGCACAGCTGAACTGGTTCGCCTGGCAAGTGCCAGGGGTCTGGGTGGGACAGTCCCTCTCGTCACTGCCGTCAAAACAGTCATTGTGTCCGTCGCAGCGCCAGCTTCTGGGCACACAGCGCTGATTGGCACAGGTGAAGGCAGTGGGCGAGCATGTGTTATCTGTGAGCCAGCAGAGTGGGGGGGGAAATAAAACTAGTTTTATTTTCATCACAAGTCAAAGATTGCCATGATAAAAATCATTGTCTCATGACATAAATAATTGGGCAGACCAAAAACATTTTACAGACATCTTTGCCCCATCAATACATGCCCATGAATCAGTATAGTATGGCCTATACGACACCTTGCACACACAACTTGATCATGTCTGGATTTAAAAAGGTAGATGCTTATTTTTCCCACCACGGGATTTATTTCCAATAATTTGTGATCTTGACATTCTTCCCATTCTGCATGCCATTTATCTAATATATCCTGGTTGATTTAGGGCTTGAGGTCCGAAGTTGGGATTTGGCATTGACTGATTCTTTCCGCAAGTAATTTGCTCTGGAAAAAAATGTCTGCCAACATCATAAAATGTAATTCGGGATGTTGCATAATTGTATTGTGCCAGCAAAATTGTAATTTGTCATCATTTCTAAATATATAACACAGCTTTCAGTGCATAAACATTTGCATGGAATGTAAATATTAAACATTACTATTAGCGCCACAGTTGGCCTCGTCACTGTTGTCATGACAGTCATCGACGCCGTCACATTGGTAGTTCTGAGGGACACACTTCCCGTTAGTGCATGAGAAGGAGTTTGAGCCACACTGGAGGGTCGGCGGCTCATTGGATGGATCGTCTACACACGTCTGCTGATTCGCTTCCAGCTTCATTCCATACGGGCAGCCACACACTCGTTGGGAGTACGGTGCTGGGAAACAGAAATGACTGCAGTCTCCATTTGGGTTAGTTTGCCTGCTGCAGAAGTTAGATCCTGTTGTGGGAAAAAAGCAACAAACATTATTGATTAAACACACAAGTTAATATCATCTAATGCTTCATGGCATTTTGTTTGATTGGCTGTATGTGGATAAATGGGTTTTATAAACCACTTTGTGGAGACATTATAGCCAATGCAAAAATTGAGTAAAGTAAATTAATCAATAAACAGATGAAAGTGACTCTAACCAATCTGCGTGTCAGCGTTGAAAGATTTGACGTGCATGATGTGGCTGATCCCTCTGCGAATGATCATCATCTCCCCTCCGTCTGTTTTACGGACCCTCACGATTCCACCCAGCCGCCAGTCGGTGAAGTACACATAACCTGGAGCAGAAAACTTCATTAATGTAATCAAGCAAGCTATCTCTGTGAAATACCAGTCCATGAACTCTGACTTCTGCCCTTTTATCTTTCAGCACCGAACAGACGGACTACACAAGTTTAAGTACGCGGCATAATTTCACAGATACCAGAAATGACTGTCCATCATCAAAGAACAGGCCAGTGTGACTAATGTGATGATGACAGACATCGATGAATGGCAAAATTAACATTACATCAGTCGGTGGGTTTAATCTAGACTGCTTTTTAGAAGTCAGCTGCATCTCAGGACAGACAGACAGACAGACAGACAGACAGAAATGCAGACAGACAGAAAGGCAGACAGAAAGACAGACAGACAGACAGAGAGACAGACAGACGTACGTACGTACGTACGTAAGGACGTACGTACAGACAGATGGAGAGAAAGGCAGACAGACAGACAGATAGGCAAACAGACTGAAAGGCAGTCAAACAGACAGACGGACGGACAGACAGACGGACGGACAGACAGACAGACAAACAGACAGACGGACGGACAAACAGACGGACAGACAGAAAGGCAGGCAGCCAGGCAGACAGACGGACAGACAGAAAGGCAGACAGACAGAAAGGCAGGCAGACAGACAGACAGATAGATAGATAGATACACATATTGATAAACCCAGACACATATTGATAAACCCACCTCTAAAAACAGTAAGTCCGAATGGGTGGGAGATCTGGGTGATGCGTTCCAAAGACAGCCTGTTTTGTCCATTGAAATCGCTGTGCTCGATCTTATCAAAGAAGGCGTCCACCCAATACAATCGCATGGCGCTGAGAGGCAGAGACATGATTCAAGAGCAGAGGGGTTTAGGCCAAGGCTGAGAAACAGGATTATGTACGATCATGGTTTTAAGGAGATTAGGAGTGAGTGTGCATTGAATGTGCAACAAAACAAAGAACGATGAGTCACGGCTTTAGGAAGCCATCAAAGTTATAACAAAGAGAGGCAGATTCATGAATGAAACGGATGGATTATTGTTTGTGGTATTAATGAGCACAAACGAATGCTTTATTGTTGTGGTTTTATTCTGGGAAATACAACTCACCTCCAGTCAATGGCCAGGCCATTGGGCCAGCCGAGAGTGGTGTTTACAATCGACTGAGCATGTGACCCATCACCCCAGGCCCGCATGATCTTCGCAGGACGGTACCAGTCGGTCCAGAAAATATAACTGCCGAGCACAAAGACACATACATGACTTTAATAGAAATAGTTCCTCAGAGGAACACAGGCTGTTTTACATGCAATTATAATGAATGGGGAATAAATCTTTTAAGTTTCAAAAAGGATGCAAAATAACATAAAAAGTTCCAAAACTTCCATATTATATATATTATAATATGATGATCAGTAATATTATAAGTATATTATAAATGCCTTTACTGACATTTTTGAGCAATTTAATGTGCCCTTGCTAAGTATAAGTATTCATTTATATATAAAAAAAAAAAAAATCATAGCGACTTCAAACTTTTAAATGGCAGAATATATATTTGTATTTTAAAGACATATAAAAGACAATTAACAATCAGAAATTGCTTGATATGCCCTCTTAAAGTTTAGGTCTTACATTTCAGTCTGTTCCTCACACATATGGACCACTTTTATAATATAACTTTTATTGTGCTTTTTATATACCTTTTATTGTGCTTTTTTGTTTGACAGCTCCAGTTCTCATTCATTAAACTGAAAAGAGTGGCCAAAAAGTCATACATGTTTGGGACAGCATGAGCGTGAAGACATAATGCCAAAATCACCCCAAATCTTCACCCTGTGCCCTCGCCAAATTAATAGGTGGGGACACTTTCGAAACCATCCGCTGGGTTTTATTTATAAACTGTTAGGTATAGACAGTGCTCTGCGGGGCTTTCCCCTGTTAAGCCAAGTTCTTAGTGTGCACTACAATACCAGCCTTCATGCAGCACTAATCTAGTCTCCTGGGCCCAGAGGCCTCATGACTTTGAAGCCATTGGAAATGTCCCACTAGCACGACATAAAGAGCTCCTTTATCTGTGCCAGGTTCAAAGCTGGAGCAATCTATGAATGGCTGGGCACCTCCTGCATTATGAAAGGTGTGACTGGACACAAGTGGCACGATTTTATTTTCATGGTCTTAGAGAAACAGAGAAGCGAGGTGAAAGCTTTGCTCCCCCAAGCTGTGTTTATGGCTCACGCCGCTCGCTGAATTGCGTCTGTTGACATTTGAACGTGCCTGTGATTTTAAACCCACAATCATAATCCTTTTTTTCCATTAAAGGGATAGTTCACACAAAAAATAAACTAGTGTCCTTCTTTACTCACCCTCATGTTGCTCCAAACCTGTATGAGTTTCTTTCTTCTGTTAAACACAAAAGAAGATGTTTTGAAGAATGTTGGTAACCAGACAGTTGACGGCACCATTGACTTCAATAGCATTTTTTTTCCTACTATGGAAGTCAATGAAGTCTGGTTACAAACCTTCTTTAAAATATCTTCTTTTGTGTTTAACAGAAGAAAGAAACGCATACAGGTTTGGGGGTCAGTAAGGTCACTGCACTCCAAATTGGTCACTTATTAGGTTCGATTTCACTTTCTAGAAGATAGCACCCTATTTAGCCAGTAGACAGCAAGGTACTGTAGCTCACTTGGAACAGAGCCACAGTGTTAACTACTTTCTTTTTTGATGTATATAAAATAGCAATATCAAGACTAGCTGATAAATGACTCACCCAGCCACCGGGTGGACCACTATGGATCTGGGGTTGTTGAGGTTGCGTACAATGGCTCGTCTGGACTTATCCGAGACCTTCATGACAGATATACTCCTGTACCGTGGATCGGTCCAGTATAGGTTCTTTGATATCCAGTCATAAGCAAGATCTTCCACACCATCCACCCGATTGGCTGCTAGTATCTCCCTGCCTGTGCAGTTTAAAGCAAAGAAACACAAAGATGAACGTGCTATCCACTGCTATTCCGGATGTACACTTAAAAGCTACGAAAGCAAGAAACAATGTTGAAAAATGTGGAGCCTGTTTTGGCAGTAGACATTTGAACTATACATACTATTGAAATTGGAAGTGTTTAAGTTGGGGAGCTTTCCAAGTTGTGAGCATGTCAGATAAAAAATTAAGACGAAAGCCAATAGATATGGGTCATAAGTTGTAATTTACACTTCCCGAAAGCCAATTCTGTGAACTTATATACTGTAAGTACACTAGCATATACACTACTGTTTAAAATTTGGGGTCAGTAAGTTTATTTTCAAGATATTAATACTTTTATTTAGCAAGGATGCATTAAATTGATCAATAGTGATCAAAATAATACTATCAAAAAATTATATTTCAAATAAATGCTGTTCTTTTGAACTTTCTGTTCATCAAAGAATCCAGAAAAATAAATTATCACTGTTTCCAAGCAAATATTTGTTTTCAACATTGATGATAGTAATAAGAAATGTTTCTTGAGCATCAAATCAGCATATTATAATTATTTCTGAAGGATCTTGGACACTGAAGACTGGAGTAATGATGCTGAAAACTCAGCTTTGCATCACAGGAAAATTATAAAAAAAATATTTAAAAACGTTAGCATTTTTACTGTATTTTTGATCAAATAATGCAGCCTTGGTGAGAATAAGAGACTTATTTTAAAAAACATTTTTAAAAATCTTACAGATCCCACATTTTTGAATGGTAGTGGAGGTGAGCTTAAAGCTAACAAACATAAATGCCACAAAAAATTATTTTGTGGGGTCTTAAATCAGCAGTTTATTTAGCAAATTTTATTTCTCCGCCCCAAATTGCACCAGGCTCCCATGTGTGTTGCCCCTTTTGAAACCCTAATCATCAGCTCTGGGTCACACTGGTTGGCCTTCGGTACTAAGCTGCTTGCCTCCTAACTTGTGTCTTACAGGTGAAGAATAAAATGAGGGTTTTGGGTTGAGTCAGGAGGAGGACTGTATTAGTGTCCTGGATTTATTTTAGAAATGTAGTCCAACACCAGCGAACACATTATCTCATGTAGTTGGCCTTTGAAGGAAGCTGATAGCCGAGATCACATGCAGCGAAATGTGTTGTTGGCACACAGCAAACATCCCGAGGGCTAAATGGAGTATTCAGTGAGTATCAGTTTCTCACTTTATCTGCCTACAGGTCAAGGACATTTCATCA
Organism: Phoxinus dragarum; assembly: GCA_033366665.1. Lineage (NCBI taxonomy): Eukaryota > Metazoa > Chordata > Actinopteri > Cypriniformes > Leuciscidae > Phoxinus > Phoxinus dragarum. The sequence goes on along the minus strand of JARPMJ010000203.1, from coordinate 296,912 downwards.
AAGATTTTGTGCTTTTGTTCACCAGCAAAATGAACGAGATTAGATCATTCGAACTGAAGAACATTTGAGTGAATATAAGCAATAATATGTGTGTGTGTGTGTGTGTGTGTGCCATTCTCACCAGTTCCATCAACTTTCTGTTTGTAGATGATGTCCTTCACTGTATCAGAGAAGAAAATTGAATTGTCTGCAGCACTGAAGTCCACTCCAACAAAATAAGATGGAGTTCCTGTCACAGGTAGAATGACGTCCTCTTGTGTGGACAGGTTGAAGGGGATTCCTCTGACCGCCAGCTGACTGGAGAACAGCAGAAACTGCCTCACAGCTGCAAGAGACATATTTTTCATTATATGTTTTCATTAAACATCTTGTATCTCAAAGGGTTGATGTCTTATATAAAAAACATGAGATGCAAATGCTAATCAAAGAAACAAACACGAGGTGTGACTAAGATCTGTCTTACCGACGCATCTCTTGCCGTCAGCATGCAGATCGTAGCCCATTCGGCAGCGGCAGCGATATCCCAGACCGCCGTTATCAGTCCTGTGACTCAGAACACAGATGTGCTCACAGCCTCCTCGATCAGTGCCACAGGGGTTACTTACTGGCCGAGCAAACAAACATACACGTCACCAAAATAAAACCACAAAGAGAATAGCAGTCATTCAGTATTTTTGTTTAAAACCTCTCCTAAGCACAGTGATTCATTCACAGGTGTTTCACTGCCGTCCAGGATTCAACAGGACTGATTAACATAATTTTTACACTACAAATAAGATGAGATCACATTGCATTTCTGACTATCTGACTATTGATCAAAACAAAACTTTTTGGACCATGCTTACACATGTATTTAGTGCTGATCAATTGTGAATGCATAACCAGAAATATAAACAAGGTCCATGGAAACAAGAACGGCTCAGTAGTGACCACCAATTTTAATTTTTTTGATATATATATAGTTTATTGCAAAATATTCAAATGTGTGTGTGTGTGTAAACTTACTACACTTACTATTAAACTTATACAAATATATAAACGTATACAAATATACACAATTTTATGCTCAACATAAGTCAGTTCTAATGACAATCAGTATTTGCAGTTTTCAGTTTAATTCTAGTTCTATCATGACAATCTCTGAAGATTTTTAGCTTGGTAATGAATATGATAATGTTAATGTATTTGGTCTTTGCAGAATAGATCTGCTACGCTGCTAATGAGGATGTACAGAAACTTGCTACTGCCAAAACATATGCTGATATTCTGCTGTGAGTATGCAAGACATAATGCTGCTGCACAAATAGCATATTTATAAATTACCCATAGCAGATCTACTGTATACAGGTGGAGCTGGGGAAGGTGGAGGGTTTCAGAGGAAATGCTGCAAACTGCTATTGTGAATGCCATTTAAATGTTGTGAGCAGCAAGCTCATTGGCTGCAGATGTGATATGAACCAATCAGCTTGTGTCAAGTAGTTAACACTGTGTGAATATCATCAGTTTGTGTCAATGACCCATTAACCTGTGCTTCATTGCTTAAAACTTAGAGAATATAGGAAAATACTCATAGAACTAAAACCACACTAGAACCAAAACTGCACTGAAATCAAATTGTTTGTGCGACATCTAAGCAGTTTAATTGTAATCATACTGAGTGGCACATGCACTTTCTAGGCTGCTTACCAAAGGGCTGTTTGTATGCATGGACCACAGTCAGACCATGTGGTCTCTGAGGGGTCTTGTAGAGCTCTTGAGGACTGTTGTCGCTGTATTTATTAGCCTTCATAACGGCCATCTTAGTCCAGTCAGTGTAGTAGACCGAATGCTCGAACAAAGCAATGTCAAATGGATGAGGAATCACAGAACCACCATGAACCACCGTTTTCCTATCAGAGAATTCAAATAAGAGCCTAATACACTTCTGAAAAGTGGAAAAAACATGGGAAAATAAGCATGCATTCCCAAATGAAACATCTCTGCAACTTGTAGAAGATACCTGTGCAAGCCATCGTAGGTTGTGGTTTCAATATAATCGTAACGGCTGTCCACCCAATACACTCTCTTGGCCTCAAGGTCCAAAGTAATCCCAGCAGGCCAGCCGAGTTTGGTCCTAATGATCCCATATCGATTGGAGCCATCCATGTAGGCCCTTTCCAGACCTGGTTCCCCATTCAAAGTATCCCAGTCAGAGAAGAAGAGGTACCTAAACTCCAACACAATAAACTCATTGTGACACAAGACATTCTTTTTAAATCTATAATAAAAAAGAGGAAATAATCCTATATTAAATTATCCTATTATAATGACAAACCATGATTTAATGTTGCACTGAAAGACTTGAAGAGCAACTTGAACTTCAAAGGTATTTACTCTAATATACTGTTAGTGCTCAGTTTGGACAGTATTGAGTTACGGATAAAACCCTTGGGGATAAGAACGAGATTTCGAAATAAATACCCAAAGAACTTTATTTTCAAACACGATCCATAGCGATTCAACTTTACGCATTAATTGTCACTTCTCAATTTAGCAGGGGGCCACCTGGCCATACGGCCCTATTGGGTTTCCATGAAGCTCATCTTTGCTAAATTACTTCTGACTAATCCTTACAGACAGTGTACAACATTCCCGTTCTCAGTATCTGATGCTGCAGATCCGAGATCAGCTTTATGATTTCACTAACAATGGGCGCGGATTATGTGGAGGAAGCTAGGATAAGATTAAAAGTCAATGGGAACCGTCTAACGTCTCCTCTGGGAACTCACCCCACAGTCGGGTCAAGCGCGAGACCTCTTGGGTTGCCCAGGTGTTCGGCGATCAACGTGACCCGATTGCTCCCGTCTAAGTCCACCATGTCGATTCTGTTGACGCTGCCCTCCACCACATACAGCTTGTTATTCACCCAGTCCACGGCGAGGTTTTCAGGATAGTCCACGGATACGTTCAGTACCACCTGCAAATGCGACCCGTCCATATCCACGGAAAACACCTATTTGGAGCAAACAACTTGTGGTTAGGGAAGCTGTTGGTGAGGTTTTGACACTGCTGAAAAGACCAGCATTTGTTGTAGGGTTATTAAAGGGATAGTTCTGTCATCATCATATACTTACCCTCAAGTTGTTTCAAACCTGTATGAATTTCTTTCTTCTGCTGAACACAAAGGAAGATATTTTGAAGAATGTCAGTAACCAAACAGTTAACTGGTCCCATTGACTGCCTTAGTATTTTTTTTTGTCCTACTATGGAAGTCAATGGGACCAGTTAACTGTTTGGTTACTGACATTCTTCAAAATATCTTCCTTTGTGTTCAGCAGAAGAAATAAATTCATACAGGTTTGAAACAGGTTTGAGGATGACAGAATTTTTATTTTAAAGTGAACCATCCCTTTAAGTTAATGAAGTTAAACTTCTTAAGTTTATTTCACTGAAATAAAGTTGAAGTAAAAATGCAATATGCCTCGGCAAGTTGGTGAAATTACTTACTAAATAAATAAATATATTTTATATATATTTTAATATATAATATTATAAATAAAATAAATATGATACATTAAATAATTAAATACAAATGAACCAAAATTGCTAAATAAATACATTTATTTATATATTAAATCTAAAAATTATTAATAGCGTTTTTGTTAATAAAATAAAATATAAGATGAAAAACTTATATATAAGTTATAAAAAAATATAATATATAAAAAATATATAAAAAAATGTGAATAAATCAAAAATAAAACTGAACGAAAGCTAAAGCTGAAATAAAATAATTTACACCTAAACAGCAATATTAAATAAAAACAAAACAAATTTTACTCTAAACAAAACTAAAATAAAACATTTAAAATATACAAAAAATTTAAATATACAAATAAAAAAGCTAATTTAAAATATTCATAAAAACTGTTATACCATGGTCAGTCTGAATACTCAATTCTGATTGGCTGCAAGGTGTGTAATAAAACCGTTTAATGGACAGGTAGTTCCAAGTCAGTTTAATCACCGTGCTACATTGATGCGCTGTGTTTTAATTGAAGCACACAGACATATATCACTCACACACAACGAAGATCACGCTGCACACCCACAGAAACCTGTTATCAACGCTGCCCCATTATTAATAAAAGTAGCTTCGAGGGGGTTTCATCGCTGGTAATTCATTTGAAGTAATTCAACTTATAGATTCATGAGAGAGACGGTGCACACAGGCGCAGGTAATTCACACACACACATCTCTCATCTTCTCTCTCTCTCTTTCAATAATTAATTCAGATGAATGCTATAAATCATTCATTAAAATAAATGTAATCTTACGCACTACTTTATCTCTTTATCTTTGTCTGATTCAAAGCGAACAGAATCTAACGAGCTGTAACTGACGAAAATAACTGTAATTTTTACCCTTCCGGTCAAATATTGTGCTGCAAACATCAATAACAGCTTTAAGTTGTCAATGTTGGTATATGTGTGATAATCCAATGCAACTTGGCTTCGCATCTGGTGGTTCTTTGCCTTCACATCGTGCATTAAAATCATTTACTGCACAGCTAGCTTTAGATTATTCCTTAATAATAGCATATAAATGATACTAAAACAAAACTGGTTCAACCAGCTTCACTTTAAAGATCACGATAGACAACCAACCTCATAAGTTTGGCTGGTAAACAGCATGGCTATGCTTTATTTCCTAGTATGCTGCACAAAATCAGCCAATGTTAAATTTGCTAAATCCTACAAAAACAATCAAAAGTTGGTCAAATCTTGACATTATATTCTCTTCTTAAATAATCATGGTAATAAGATTGTAGTCTGGCTCGTATCATCTAACATCTGAGAGGTTGCCTTTCTCCTCTGCCCCAGAGGTGGTACTCTGAAACCACTGCCCTATTGATTAAAAGATGGCACCAGTTTCTCAGGCTGGATCCCTTGGCATCATCGCACAAGCTAAGGCACCAATGCTCTTTGCAGGCTTCGCCCTTTGGAAACCAGAGCCAAACGTCTAAAAGACTATGATTCTTAGCTGACCCGTTTAACAGAAACTCAAGCTGTGAAGGTGGTTTGGTGGTGTGGCTCTTTCCAGACCCCCTGCGAAGCATCTCTACCAGCATTGTGTTGTGTAGGGGTACTAATCGCAGAAACCCGTCTCCTTGTATGTACCCACTTTTGTTTTTGCTCTATGGCGGATCTCCAACTCACAAAGTAGCCAAGAGTTTGAAACAAAGCTCTTTGAGCTGGCCAAAAAATGCGTAAAAAAAGGGACTGAACGTGGGGAACACGAATACTGCACGGTCACTCCAGATCCTCTCAGGTTGCATAAAATTACGCAGAAATATGCACGCATTCTCCTGCATATCAGACACTTTCTGGAGATTAGAAAAATGTAGAGTCTAGCACCGATCTGAGCCAGTTACCGTGACTGCAGTCCTTTGGGAGCCAGACTGCGCGCCCATTATTAACGTATTAGCAGTATCTACAGGCATCAGTTGAAGAATTCCCTTTTCCACTGACGGAGAGCCAACTTCCTTCATAGCCTCCACACCAAAGCAATAATAGTTATTATATATGTTCTTTTTTCCCCTCTTATTTTTATGTGTTGGGGTGAATTTTGTTTAAACATTAGCAAAACAAAACGGAAAAATAGTTTTCAAGGCAGTAAAATTGCACCATTGCAGTTCTATGTTGAGGATTAAGGAAAGAATATTAGTTACATCTCGGGTGTGCACTATTTTCTAATCATTAAACTGACCAGAGTCAATTATTCCGCTTATACTACGGTTACCACACTTCAAGGCATTGTTCAGATGTTGTATGTTGTACTTTAGATCAGATGTTATTAGTTGTTCCCCGTACTCATTTTAAAACTAGAGGGGACCAGTCATTCCAGGCAGTCGCTCCCAGGCTGTGGAATGCTTTGCCTCTTGTTTTACGTTGCACAAACTCAGCTGATTCTTTTAAAAAACAACTGAAGACTTTGCTCTTCAAGCAGGCTTTTGGTTAGTCGAGGGGTTGTTATGGTTGTTTGTTGTGTTTGTTGTTTGTATTTTGGGGAATGTATTTAAATTGTTCTTGTATTACATTTTACTGTGAAGCTCTTTGTGATGTTTATCTGTGAAAAGTGCTATATAAATTAATTTTACTTACTTACTTACTTACTTACTATTTCAAGACATTTGTCAGGTTTTTGTCCTTAAAACGCTCTTGTGTGTAAGACTAATTTCTTACGCATCTCATCCCATGCCAAAACGTCATTTTAGAGCTAGTAACAAAGGCTTGAGCCATTGATAGCAGACTAAAGCAGAGACAGAGAGAGAGAGAGATTAAGCGTGTGTGAATTACCTGAGTCGGTGCGTGTCTCAACCGTGTTTAGCAGTAGCGTCTCAACGTGCGTTATTTATAATGCCGTTATTCCATCACTGCTACTAATAGCGAAACTGTACGTTTATCAACAGCGAAACTGTTACGAGTCAACAACAGCGCTGTTATTACCTCGCTAGTGAGAAATGTGATGTAGCTTTTAAGTTGCTAAACTATTGTACTGATAAAATCGTTAGAGCAGCGCTGACAACACATTTCTGTGCGAGTGTGTGTCTGAACTGTATGTGTCCGTGTTTGAAAGGGAGAGAGAGTGGGAGAAAGTAAGTATGTGCTTTCCGTACATAATCAAATTTAATTTTGTGGCAAAAAACAAATAGTTTGTCGTTTTTTTATCCTATTGTTTACTATATTTATTTCCTTGTTCAGTGTCGTTGTGGGTTTTGGCTCTTTTGCTGCTGTAATCTGTAAGGACCTTTGAAATAACTGAAATCATTTGGCGAAGTGATATGGACATGCGATGCGGTCAAAACCTGCCTGGAACTACTTTAGCTGAAAATAATTGCAGAATGTTTGTAGTCCAATTAGATTCAAGTACGGAATACATATACAATACTATTCAAATGTTTGATTTAAAAAAAAATGTATAATAATACTTTTATTTAGCACAATGCATTAAATTGATTAAAAGTAACAGGATATATATATATCCTGAAAAAAATATATATAATTCTAGCAGCACAACTGTTTTTAACATTGATAATAATAATAAATGTTTTCTTGAGCAGCAAATCAGCATATTATAATGATTTCTGAAGGATCATGTGACACTGAAGACTGGGGTAATGATGTTCAAAATTCAGCTTTGATCACATGAATAAATTAAGTTTAAAAATATGATCATACTAAAATAGAAAACAGTTGCTTTAAATTTTTATGATAATTCACAATATTACAATTTTTACTGTATTTTTTTTATCAAATAGATGAGCATTCAAGAGACTTAATTCAATAAAATCTTACAGACCGTGTGTGTATAAATTCATATAACATAACTTCTACAGTAAATTTATATTACACAATCATTAACTTGTTGCAATTAATCATTTGAAAGGTATATGAAGTTGTAACCTATTTTTAGTGAAAACAGATATTATATATAGACTTTTAATGTGTTTTAATTTCTAAGTGGGTCTCTGAGGGTTAACATAATATTGCTTGGTCCTGATCGCTTCAGGAAGAGTTTAGGGAGGCTTGGAAGATGCTGGCACACTCAGTTTGGGCCTTTAGCCAAACGTTGTTGCTGGGGTGTATGAGGTGAGATCAGAGCAGTCTGACTGGCACAATGATTGTATGTGTGAGTGTGTGTTGAGGGTCAGGGACGTTAGTACATGTCCAAGGAGGAAGAGATGGTATAATGCAGAGCTTTGTTATCAACAACAAATGTAACATCGATATCTCTCGGCCTGACCAGGTTAGAACTTTAGTAATCTGTGAAATGCCACTTATTAAATTCAGGAAAGCTGAGAAGCCGTGGCAGGTGCCAGAGCATTAAATGAATGTAAGTGGGGAAACATTAATGCCACACACTGAGCTATAAAAAATGGTACAATGAGCAGTAAAGCAATTAGAACTGGCCGATATGAATCTCGAACATTTACAATATGTCCAATGATTTTGCTAACACTATAAAAATATAATCAAGTTAAGCAATATTGTAAATATTGTGCCTTCATTTTTTTAATAGATTTTAACCGTATTCAACCTTGTCAAAAGACTGAAAAATATTGAGATTACACACCGGGTCAAAAGTTTGGGATTGATCATTTTTTTTAATGTTTTAAAAATAAGTCTCTTATCCTCACCAAGGCTGCATTTATTTGCATTTATCTGCACTTATATAAAATAAAATAAAGTAAAACTGTGAAATATTATTATAATTAAAAATAACTGTTTTCTATTTGAATATGTTTTAAAATGTAATTTATTCCTGTGATGCAAAGCTGAATTTTCAGCATTATTACTCCAGTCTTCAGTGTCACATGATCCTTCAGAAATCATTCTAATATGCTGATGTAGTGGCGGTTTTATGATATTCATTGATCTTTAGTAAAATATAGATGATTCAAAGAATGTCACATGTGTGACTCTCACTTGTAGTGAGAGAAGATTATGTTTATGTACTTGGGAAGGCAGAAGGGAGAGACACTCCAGAGAACAGACGAGCAAGGACCTCTGACCTAGAATGTCAGAAGGCCGTTTGGTGAAGGAGGGCTTATGGGCCAACTAGTGACGAATCTAAACTAGTGTTATGGCTTCCTTGTCTATGGAAAATTACTGAATGGAAGACTACTGAGGGGATGGCTCTGGGGAAGAAGACCTTGGAAGAGCTAAGGAGATAAAAGCTGGTTCAGTCTGTCCGGGGGTGTGTCACTCTTCTGCACAGGGTAACAACTGTGTATTAGACTGCTCCTATTCTTGCAAGAATAAATACTTCTATTTTATAATTTGACTCTGAGTGTCTCTTACGCAGTGATGTTTGTTCGATGAATTTTTGCCACAACACTGATTGATGCTTAGGAAACATTTCTTATTTTTATCAATGTTGAAAACTGCTTAATATTTCTGTAGATACTAATTTTTAGGAACTATATGCAACCTGCAAGTGTTGTTCTTAGTCTGAAATCCATTTTACCTTATTTTGGATTGTGTCTGTCCAAAAGACCCTGTTCAGCTGGTAGTGGAAGTCCACACCAACAGCAACTCCTCTGTTCTGGGACGCAACCAGAGTTTGAGCGCTGTGTCCGTGGACATCAGCAATCAGCAAGTCTCTCCCATTGGAGAATATCAGAGAGGGCGTCCCAGCTAAAGATGACCAAACAAAGTGGATTAAGTAAGTAATATGCCTTCAAAATGAAGGATACAGTTTGACAATCTTCAGAGAGCTCACACAATATAATGTACATTTGATAAGACATAACTAATGTGAGAGAGTTTAGGATTGGCTGTTTAGTGCCAGCGCTTGTTATTCATTTTCCCAGGCCTGCCAAACAAATGGTTGGGAGGCAGACATTTCAGGAGCTTAATAACACGATGGCATTCAATGCAAACCGAGGCGCTTGAAGAGAGATGGGCTGCAAAAAGCCTGATTAATGAACATATAAGATAACAGTTAACACTGGGAATATTAGTCTGAAAGCCATGATACATAAGTGAAAGTATGCAGGAAAATACAATGCAGACATAACAGCAAAAATAAAAAACAAATTTTTTAAGAACTTGAGAAACCAAATTTGCCTTGATCTTTTGGTATATAAGAGGTCTTTGTACCATTAAAACGTCCTGCAAGTTTCATAGCTTAAGACGTCCTCCCCATTATAAACGAATCATTTATTTAATCAAGCTCTAAATACAGCTCGTTCTGGATCCATGGTAAGAAGTGACGTCACGGTACGAAGTGACGTACCAGCGTTTGCATATGACCGCCTCCAGAACAAGACAACTACGCTTTAAGCGGAAGACAACTACGCTCATTTCGTATCGTTGTCGCCCCGCGCGCCTCACAAGTGTTCAGTCGACGGACAGCGAGTGGGTCTGTGTACAGGGAAATGACGATGCCACAGATGTGCTGTTCCTGGCTGTGGACAAACAACATCTTTGAATACGCTGCCGAAAGATCCAGACGTCAGGGAAAAATGGATGCACTTTATTTTTTGCGGACGTCCCAGTCACGGCAGTGTTCATTTAAGCGTTTGTTCTATACATTTGAAGGATGACTGTTTTGAGCTTTGCCAGAAAACTGTTGCTCAAAGACAAGTCCGTGCCGACTATTCTGGGCTCAACAACGACGACGCAAACTGTAAGTAATGTATTTTAAAACTTTAAACTACTTTTTAAATACGCTGAATCCGCAAATGTTCTGGCTGGGGGCGTTAATAATTGATGCATAGGCACTGACGTTAGCCAATCATAACAGTGGGCGTTAACACTGAAGTCTTAAAGGGGAAACACCCCCAAAACAGACTGTTTGAATCAGAGGATGAGAAACAGGGTGGGAAAAGATCATAAATCACTACATTTTAAACGTTTTTTGTACAAAAAAACTATAGTAATACTATAATTGCACCTAAGGGAACATTATAATAAAATAAATAAATAAACATGTAATGACCCCTTTAAAAAAAAATTTTTTTAATATTACATAATTTAATATGATTTATTATGTGGGTAAAACGAAAAAATCGTGGATGAAGAATTTTCAGAAGATTCAAAGGCATCATCTTTATATTGTAATCATTATGATCACAAGCTGTACTCATTGCCTAACATGTTCATTGTGTCTTCTTAATCTGCTACATAACTTGTATTATCTTATATCTATAACACACTGTTATGAACTTTACACAGTTATTGAACTGAACTGAATTGAGCTGAATGACACTATTGTCTTTTTCAGAGCTGCTTTACAGCATAATGTGATTTTGTCTCATATTTTGTCTCATAGTTTGCATCATTGATTGTTATTTTCCTGTTTATCACTGTGAAGCTGTTTGAAACTATATTGTATAAAGTGCTTTATAAATAAAGATGACTTTACTTGGCACTCATCTCTGACTGTTTTTTGTGAAGCTGCTTTGAAGCAAATAAACTTGAATTAAACAGAATTTCAATGAATAAATTACAGTCCTCCACCAGACCGCTTCTACACACAGATATAGAGTATATATGCAGCATGTCAGGTCTGCATGAACCTACATGAGGGATTTGCTCGGCAGTTCTTGTGCTGCTCCAGAAGGTAACCCTCTCGACAGCTGCAGCGATGGCTTCCGATCCGATCCTCACACAGCTGGTCACACATTCCCCATAGACTACAGTCATCATAATCTGCATGTGCACAAAATACAGGGATAGAGTTGAGTTCATGTCAAGTTTGATTGAGTGTGTGGAAAACCATTTTCATCACAAATCAAAGGTTTTACCAATGCATGAGCGGCTGTCGTTTCTGCTGACCACATATCCTGGAGGACAGGCACAGGTTCCTCCGTCAGGAGAGGCGTGACAATGATATTCACAGCTCAGGGATGCACAGCGCCATATACCTGACACAAAACACAGATACACGTCACTCGAAATGTTAGGTAAACTTCAAAGTCAGCATGAAAAAAAAAGAAGTTGCGATTGACTTTTTTCCCCTTTTGTGACGTATATCAAAAATGTGGGGCGAAACTTGATTTTATTCATTGGGAATTGATTGATTGTTTGTGGTTTGCTATTGGTGGATCTCATGTGAGTGACAGGTTGGTTGTCCCGCCCCTCACGCCAGTAAACACGTCATCAGAGAAGAGATATCATAGAGATATCAAGAGGGAGGGGAAGTTATTTTGATTAAAGATGAGGGCACATGAATTAAAAATATATATAAATGTGTTGTTATTGTTACACTGTAAAAGTTAATAAATCATAATGAAGTTAATGAAAAATTTTAATATAGTCGATAAAACAAAGATTATTGGAGCTTGTTTTACAAAAAAATACTATTTCAGTCTTTTTACTTCAAAATTTCACAGGTAATTCAATGTGTTACTTGATCTTTCTATTTAATTATTCATGTCTTTTTGATTATTTTGTTAATTATTTGTGTTTCTACACCAAATTAAATTAAATAAATAGAATATAAATGTAAATATATCTAAAATAACTGAAAATAAGAACTAAAATAAAATAGGTTTTAAGTTGAAGTACTAAAATGACTAAAACTGAAATCAAATCTACAGCAAGTAAAACCCAGAAACTAATAAAAATGACAAAAGCACATAAAACAATGAATCGCATGAAAATATAAAAATAAAAGCTGATAAAAAAAAATGAATACATACTATAATAGGCTAGTATATAGATAATACTAAAATAACACGGTCAAAAGTCAACTAGTGTCAATTTACAGCTCTTTAATCTTACTGTACTGTATGTCAACAATGATCTCGTTTGTGTCTATTTGATACTTTAATACAGTGGCTTTAGTGGTGTTTAGGTGGTAACTGACTGCAGTTGCGTCCAGCAGTGGTGTTGGTTTCATCTTCTCCATCTGAACAGTGTACCGTCCCGTCACAGAGGTGGTCAAGAGGGATGCAAACACTAGAAGAAGGACACGGCCATTCCCCTGGATAGCATTCACGCTGTACATTGTCTAAATACACCACAAAAAACACAATTTCAGACATTATTCATATCAAGAATAAATTTAAATAAAGCCTGGTTTTTGCAATAATTAGCGTGCAGAGCGACATTTCAAAGGTTTACCGCAGCCTTTCTCATCCGCATAGTCCTCGCAGTCGTCCTCTCCATCACACAGCCAGACCTGATGAATGCAGCGGCCGCTGGGACAGGTGAAGTATGTTCCTCTGCAGGTTGGGTAGGCTGTAGATAGCATATACACAGGCTTTTCTAATCTACTACTTTATGTTACCTTTTTACATTCTTTATGATTAGATGTGGAAAAATGTGCAAAATTAAATCTACGTACTGCAGTTCTGTTCATCACTTCTATCTCCGCAATCATCGTCATGGTCGCAGACGTATCCGCGAGGAATACACTCTCCGTTACTGCACTGAAACAGACCGCTGATGCACCGCCGGGCTGAACACAACCAAGACACATATATGACACAATTTGACACAAAAGTTAAGTATAGTTTAATACAGTGGAAAAGAACTACACGAAAGTACATTTTCGTCATTGTTTATTCACCCTCATGTCGTATTCACCCAATATGTGACACTGAACCACTAAACCAGTCATAAGTCGCACGGGTATATTTGTGGCAATAGCCAACAAAACATTGTATGGGTCAAAATGATCTTTTATGCCAAAAATCATTAGCATATTAAGTAAAGATCATGTTCCATAAAGATATTTAGCAAATTTCCTACCGTAAATATATAAAACATTTATTTTTGTGAGTGAATGCAGCACAATCGCGAACATACATGGACAACTTTAAAGGCGATTTTCTCAATGTTTCGGGGTTTTTTTTGCACCCTCAGATTCCAGATTTTCAAATAGTTGTAATATTTGTCTATCTGAATATTTGTCTTCAGATAGACAAATATTGTCCTATCCTAACAAACCATACATCAATGGAAAGCTTATTTATTCAGCTTTCAGATGCTGTATACATCTCAATTTCAAAAAATGCACCCATGGTTTTGTGGTACAGGGTCACATATGTGCGCTACTACACTATATTATAAATCAAATGAAGCCATACCATAGATCTGTGTGCAGTCAGTTCTAAATTTAAGCCTCTCAAATATAATTTTTCCCTGTTTTCAATTCACAAATTCTGCATTTTAACAAATTGGTTTCATATCACTGATGGCAAATGTAATTGGTTTTTGAATGTCGCGGTGAATCGTGACCAAAAAAAAAAAAACAAGACTGCGAATGGGACAATAATAAGTTAAATTTGCTTTGTTCGTTTCAAAAAACTATCAAATGGCTTCATAAAAATGTAAAATTTGCGCAAAAGTCACTTTTATTCATATTTTTTATTATGCCCAGCATCTTACCGGTATTTTGCGTTTCACAGAATCAGGGTTATTAACTAAAACTATTAAAAACATTTTTGTTAACTGAAATAAAGCTGAAATAAATAAAAAAGGTTATATAAATATTAATAGAAATAAGTTTAAGTTGAACCACTAAAACTACTAACTCATCCCGTCCTTCGGATGAGACGTTAAACCGAGGTCCTGACTCTCTGTGGTCATTAAAAATCCCAGTGGCCTCTGTCCATCATGGCCTTCTAATCATCCTCCTATATATACTAATTGGCTTCATCATTGTCTCCTCTCCACCAGTAAGCTGGTGTGTGGTGGGCGTTCTGGCGCAATATGGCTGCCGTCGCATCATCCAGGTGGATGCTACACATTGGTGGTGGTTGAGGAGATTCCCCCTTCTATGTAAAGCGCTTTGAGTGTCCAGAAAGGCGCTATATAAATGTAATGAATTATTATTATTATTATTACTAATTTAAAATAAATATGAACTAAAACTTAACTAATACCAAAACTGAAATAAAATAAATTAAACATAACAGTAATATAAAAAAAACTAATAAAAAAGTATGTAACAAAATTACTAAAATTGAAATGTGAACTGAAAATATAAAAATAAGCGTGAATTCAAAATATTAATAAAAACCATAATACTAAAATAACAGAACAAAATTTGATTTATTTTTAATATTACCGGTATATATATTTGCATTTTTCTCATTTAAACATATTTCTCATATAACCAAATATTATAGCAGCAAAATCGTGCAGTGGTAAATGTAGCGTAAACATTTTCCAGGCCATCCAGTAGATGACTGTCTATACGTGTCCTGCCAGGGAAAGATACTCACTGCAATTGGCCTCGTCTGATCCGTCTCGGCAGTTGAGCACCTGGTCACAGCGCTGGCTCCTGTTATAGCACGCACCGTTAGCACACCTCAGCTCCGGGCACTCTGGGTAGACTGAGAAACAGAGACTCTGTCCATCACTCAGTCATTCAATTAAATATAATCACTGTGTAATACAATCCAGCATCCACTGAGCTACGCCATACAGTGAGTGCTCTCAATGTACAGTACGAGCAAACAATCAGCATAAAGCTAATGTGGAACCAAACACAAACAGTAAGTCTGTTACAGTAAAGCGGTGTGTGATAAGAGCTCAATGATGGCACAGAAACTAAACTGACACTTGCACTAATCCACAGAGGAATCTGCAATCAACTCTGACAAACAAGAAGCATATTGTGGCCATTTCTGTCCATCAGCGAGACTCTTAATCTTACAAATTGATTAAAATGCCAAAGGAGCCTTTGAGGGAGGAGAAAACACACATACCTTGTGTATGTGTGTGAGTGTGTGTGTGTTTCCTCCCTCAAACAATGTGTCAAATGTTCAGACTATAAAATTATATCATGCACACTAATAAATTAAGCAATATCATGATTTTTGAGATGTTTATGAACTTATTTAATATTTAAGTGTCATTCCTCCCTATCTTGGGACTTGGGACATTATGAAAGCAAATTCATTAAATGCAATGCAACTTTGCATATTGAGTGGTATATATTATTATTAAGCAGCATATAAATCAAAATGATTAAATAAGAAACTTATATTTGTTCATTTCATGAAAAACAAATCACTCCACAGAAGTAGCAGTGCTTCGTCTTCTGAGAATATAGTTCCCAGTATGTATACCGTTAGAAGATGGCGGTGTCTCATGTGACCTTGTTATTTGTACACGCTGTGACTATACAAATCACAACATGTAAATAGGAAAATGTTGGCGTTATTTTGTCACTTATTGGGAGCAGTATGCTAGCTGGAGCCATTTACCTCCAGTCTTTGTGCTAAGCTAGGCTAGCGGTGGGTGCGTCAGACAGAGTTCCGGCACGCGCGGAGATGAGAAGGGTATGTGTGGACTTATCTAACTCTGGGGGATACGGGGAATAAGCTAAAGTCCCAAAAAAGTCGGCGTGTTCCTTTAACCAGTTTTAATCTAATTGGACACCAGGACAAAGGTTTGGGGATGACAAAGATGCATTCAATTGATCAAAACTGACAGTAATTTTTTACATTGTTACAAAAGATTTCCATTTCAAATAAATGCTTTTATTTAGAACTGTCTATTCATTAAAGAATAATTAAAGAAAATAATCACGGTTTCCACAAAAATATGATCAGTTGTTTTCAACATTGATAATAAGAAATGTTTTTTGAGCAGCAAATCAGCATATTAGAATGATTTCTGAATGATCATGTGACATTGAAGACTGGAATAATGATGCTGAAAATTCAGCTTTGAGCACAGGAATAAATTACATTTTAAAATATATTCACATAGAAAATAGTCATTTTAAATTGTAATGATATTTCACAATATTACTGTTTTTTGCTGTATTTTTGATCAAATAAATGCAGCCTTGGTGAGCATAAGAGACCTTTTGGAAAACCCTGTTGAATGGTACAACAGGACTGTGAGATATATTTAGCTCTAATCCCATCACACACACACACACACACACACACACACACACACACACACACACACACACACACACACACACACACACAGAATACTTACTGCAGTTTCTCTCATCTGCTCCATCTAGACAGTCAGGTACTCGGTCGCACCTGTATCCTCCCGGGATGCAGGCCCCGTTCGTACAGGTGAACTGTGAACCGGAGCACGTCCTGCCAGCTGCCAGCGAAGATCAAGAGACGTGATTATAATATGAGTGTGCTGGGTGGTCCTCATCTTCACTAAAGCGGATACTCTCCCTACGACACATGCACGCTTTGCCTGTTGTTTCTCATACTGTTGCCTTGCACATCTGAGATATCGTGTTTCTCCGACATGACGGAAATTACATCCCGGTACATTACTGGGAGTCAATGGAGCTCTCAGCTCTGACGGACAGTCGTAATTGAAATGGAAGCAGAAAGTGAGGGAGAGAGATAAGGAGTACTCACGGCAGTGCTGCCTTTCATCGGAGCCATCCTCGCAATCCTCATCATCATCGCAAACCCAGTGCTGAGGAATGCACTCGCCGTCACTCAGGCACTGGAACTGAGCGCTCTCGCAGGTGGGCTGGGCTGGAGGAGCGCAATGAGACGGCATTGTTAACCAAGCTAGAAGAGATTTGAGCTCAAGGGTTCCTTTCAAATAGCTCAGAATTCCATGACAGATTTCATAAATAGAGGAATGTAAGAACTGACATGGACAGAGAAAGAAGCATGCCAAAAAATTGACTTTTCTGATCATATTAATTGACCCTTCGCAGGGAGCTTGATTGACAGGTGATCTGACCAATCATACTTCGCCATCCGCCATTTTGTCGAACAAAGCAGCGAGGAGAGTTCGTAGATTAACATGGGAGACTTTGAACTTGAAAAACGAAATGTACTGACGCCTTTCCGCGGTTAAAACAACATCCCTTCTTATGTTCATTCATGTTTATTTGATGCTATAAATGAACTAGAAGGAAGAGATGATCGGTTCACGAGCAGCTTTAACTGATGCTCTACAGCGATCTGTCAGACACATTAAAGAGCCACAAAACTGTATTTATTGTTTAAATTTCTTTAAAAAAATGACCAAATTTGAAACATATGAACAATATGACTTTGTTTAATATGTTTAATATCAAAAGTAACCGAAAAGTAACCTGGTCTGTCCTGTCTGTCAGTGTGTTGTCAGTCTCCTCTCTGCTCTGCGATGTATTTTTCACTGCGTGAGAACATGGTGTGGCGTGAGAGCGGCGTAGCTTGTCGGGCATAGCGACAGTAACTAAGGGGGGGGCGGGTCTATGCGAACGGTCAATTGGATGTTTTACTTATTGGTCCAGAGTTGTTCGGAATAGCATACTATCTATACCATTTCTGAAGTATATAGTATGTAAACTTTGCATACTATCAGATCAGATCAGATCAGATCTGGGCTGAATTTACTATACAACAACATAATTCGCTGCTTAACTACAATCATACGATGCATCACTGGAGAAATTAACTAGCTAGTCACAATTGTTTCCCAAAACCATACACTGAAAAAAATTGGGTGTAGAAAAAATGTTCCCTCAAGAATTTGCTAGTAAACTTCTCATAAATAAATGGCAAGCACTGAAGACTGAAACAGGTTTTTCTTGTAAGAAGTAATCAAATAATTATTGTTTTATGCACTACTTCAAAAAACATTTTCTTATAGTGCACTAACATCCGTCGCACATCAGTCGTTCATGACTTCATGCACAGGTGTTTAGTAATAACTTCTGTAAATTAATCGATTCATTAATGTCTGATTATTATACTTAATTTACTCTTATTTAAAATGTGAGCAACTTATGTTTTAAATTCATGTTCATAATTCATGTTTTATGACTGTACATAATTCATGATGTATAAAAAACATGACTTTTACATTTTAAAAAATTAGTCAACAAAACCTATTCTAAAAACCCATTTTAAATTCCTGAGGGAACACATGGCTAATGCTAATGCTGTTCCGGGTTTATGGATTACAAGCTAAACAGCTCTATTTCACACTTGTCACTCTTGATCAGTGTTCAGTGTGACCTTGTGATTGTCTGGAAGAGTTACTTACGGCAGCCAATTTCATCTGAGCTGTCCGAGCAGTCGGTTGTTCCATCGCATATCTGGCTTACTGGAATACAACGGCCTGTCCCGCAGTGGAAAGACCCAACCTCACAACCTGAACCTACACAGAAAATGACGAGATATTGTGACGATCTGTTCTAAATGAATAACTATACGCATAAATATTAACAACTTGTATACAGTATATATATAAACACATCTTTTTCCTGAATGGACGCTAGCATAATTTCCCACATTAATTATATGTAACATTCTTACCTGAGCTTTGCCCTATCATTGTGCCAGGTCTAAATGACAGATGCCTGAACCTTTTGCATCCATTAGCTTTTAAAAAGGGGAGAAAAACCCACATTCATCAATCAGGCCTACGGGCTTACTCAATGCTGACCAACAGATAGCAACCAAGGCTCTTGCACATAGACTTGGAAGATCTACTCCCACAGATCATAAAACCTGACCATGATGGGTCTGTGAAGTCCAGATAATGTAATGTAATAAGAAATAATGTAAACATTGCAGGAGTTACTACACAAGATAAGGTTCAAAGATCTCCCCCCACATTGACAATGCCCTTCTGTACATAGACTGATCCAAAGACCTCTGACCGTTCTAGATGCAATCGTGCAATGCAATGATACATGGATGATGCATGATCAATGTTGAGGATCCATGAGAACGCCTCTGAACATTCCTTGAATAATTAATTTAGATGCATTATGCAGCCTTGTTAACTATGTACTGTAAAAATGCAGATTGTTTTCTTTATAACAATGATTATAGAATACCTCGTCTTTTTTTTAAGTGACTGTATTCTTTATATATTGTACTCTGAATTTACGTTTCTGAACTATACTTTATTTATTTTAAAATCTGCTGTATTGTTTATTTTGTACATTTTAATAAAATCTGGTTTGC
The DNA here is from genome assembly GCA_033366665.1 of Phoxinus dragarum. Taxonomy (NCBI): domain Eukaryota; kingdom Metazoa; phylum Chordata; class Actinopteri; order Cypriniformes; family Leuciscidae; genus Phoxinus; species Phoxinus dragarum. Next base: position 277,506 of record JARPMJ010000203.1, on the reverse strand, counting down.
ATATGTGTAACAAAATGAGACCCTAGTACGCTAAGTAAATCAGAGAAGCTTATTATTATTATTATTCCCACGTTTATTTATCAAGATTAAACATTAAAATTTAGTCTAAAATAAAATTATATTCCCTGCCATTCACAGAATGTACAAGGACGTCATTAAAAATTAGATGCAATATTGCAAAATTACCATTTAATTTGGTAAGAGGTTGAGAAATTAAAATGTTTCTTCTTGGCCAAAAGCCACAAAACTTATTCTAAAACTAAATTCTTATTTTTGCCTTGTTTTCCTGTATCTAAACATCCTAGTAATAAAATTAAATGACATTTAAGCAAAATTTAATACGATATTAGAACTTATCGTTTGTATTACCCCATTTGCAAACTGTTGCCTTTGGTTTTGTCTTAAATAGACAATAATTTAGGAACCAAAAATAGTTCAAAACATAATCTTAATTCAAAATACATTCTCTGTAAACAAATATAAAAATTTCATTTCTTGAGTACATCTTGTTTAAATGATGTTTAGATACCGAAAATCAGGCCTGTGAAATCAGCTAAATCAATGCATCACCCATTACCCCTCTGTGATTACTTCTGAAAAGCAGTGAGTGCACTTCACTAGTCTTCAAGTGTGCATGGGGTTGTGTCATGCCATTGATAAAGCATTTAGACAACCGAATTGACAGCTAGCGGAGCCAAGCGTGCCAGTCGACGAGCAGGCACTAACTCTCCTTCATCTCAACCCTTCCTTTTGATCTCTCCCTGTGAGTGACATCTGAGGAGATAAGGTACCACCCCTCTACCTTCCCCGACAGGCTCCAGGACATATCGACACCATCAGCATAGTTCAGCCGAGGAGCTCTCCGTCAGGGCCGTCGCTCGGACGAGCGGAATGTGGGATTCTGATTGTCTCTCGCTGACACTGATGAATGGTGCATGCTGTTCCTTGTCAGAAATGTAATTAGGATAAATATCGGTACCGGGTGGTACCGTAGCCCTTACACCCAAATTCCAAGAGCAAAGGGAGATGCAAGGTGGAATGACGTGGTGAAGGGCTGGAGGGTTGGAGAGTGGGTGAGTGAGTATGTCTTATCACCAGTTACCTAAACACACACATACACACACACAGTCTGCTGGTCAAACGTATGTGATATTCCCAAAAAGAAGCTGCAGGAGTCAAATTCAAAAGTAAATTCTTACAATTAAATGCCCCATAATTATTTGATGGTTCCAATTCAACAAATGAAAATGTCTACCAATAATTTCAGTTTTCGTGTATAATGTTTTTGTCAAGCAAACCATTAAAAGGGTAAAAAAATCTTATTATGCATGCCCTCTGAGGGCAGGTTTAGTCATACTTAGGAACTTTGATAAACTTCCTAGTATAATTTATCCTGCACTGTTTGTGCTACACCGGAATGATCCCTGAAACCAACTTTTTAAGATAAGGTGCTAAACCAACCCGATCTCATAGGAAAAGTGTAAGTATTTTATGAAGTGGCGATTTCATACAAATCCGTATGATGTGGATCATAGGAAAAAAATTAAATGTGATTTTTAGAAAAAAGTAAGCATGAAGGTCCTACCCTAAACATATCTGTAAGTAGATTGTGCAAAAATTTACAAATTAACCATTATTCACTGAAATATAAAATAGTTACAAATTTCCATGGGATTTTGTTGTTAAATACCTTTTCTAAGTAACCAAACTTACAATTTCCACATGGCTGACCTAAATTCACACTGAAATCTAGATACCAAAATATCACAGATATTAGATTTGAAATTGGGACACTATGCAACCACATAGCAACACCTTAGCAACAACCCAGAACATTCCACAGTACCAGTTCATAGCAACATTTTAGCACCCGCCCAGAACATTCTGCATAGCAAAACCCTGGTAACCATTAACGGTAATTAATAAACCAATAATTTACCAACTGCAAAGCAACACTCTACCAACCACCCACAACATCCTAGAACTTACATAGCAACACCCTAGCAGCCACACAAAACATTTAACCAATTGCATACCGACGCGACGCCCTAGCAACCACCCTGAACATTTTACCAGTTGCATAGCACAACCCTTGTAGACATCCATGGCACCAGGCACCATAATATTGTGGCAGCCAGTTTTGTGTACATATATTTTAAATAAACATCAAATAATCACAAAAGGAAAGCATCAAATGTTTTACACACACTTTAAATAATTATTATACTTATCTATTTTATTTCTCACAGGTCAGAGAACACACCTCATCACAGGCATACTGTACTTCTCAATAAAATTATATTAAAAGCAATTAATAAAAAGAAATTCAGTTCTTTTTGATTATTAATATCCAAGGTATGGAAGCTTGTTTCCACCAAGAAATAAAAAAATGTAAAAGATAATTGTAAATTTTGATCTGAAAATTATGACTTGCTCACAGTTTATATCACGCAATTCTGAGAAAAAAGTCATAATTGTGAGTTTATATCATGCAATTCTAAGAAAAAAAGTAATAATTGTGAGTTTATATCACGCAATTCTGAGAAAAAAAGTCATAATTGTGAGTTTATATCATGCAATTCTAAGAAAAAAAGTAATAATTGTGAGTTTATATCATGCAATTCTGAGAAAAAAGTCATAATTGTGAGTTTATATCATGCAATTCTATATATATTCTGACTGTAAAATCTATTTGCTGGATCTCAACAAAAGCCTAACGCTGATCCACACAGTCCTAAACAATGATAATGATCTGACAAACAAAAAGCTCCTTCAGACGAGTAAAGAAAGCATTTTAAACGGTGAAAATGACTTCAACCTCAATAAATTATCATGAACAAAAAGGTTTTTCATTTTCATTTTTCATGAAGCCTGGCTGTTTGAAACAAGAATCGTATCTGACCTGATGCCTTTCAGGAAACTCATGTGACTCAGTCAGACAACTCGAGCACATACTCCGCCTGCCAATAGGAAACTGAGAACTGGGCTAAACAACATCATGAGGTCATCGTTGACATTTAGCCGGCCAGTAACCTTGCTAAAAATCTGAAGTAATATGTTTAGACATCCGACTGACAAAAAAATGTGTCTTACAGTGCAACAAAGTAATCTCTAAATGGATGGAGGAACAACTCCCTCTTGTTGTGAGACGTGGCAGGTTAGAAGTGTTTAAAGGAATAGTTCATCCAGAAATGCCATACAAAACCAGTTCACAGTCACAATGACTGTCAAGGTTCTGAAAAAAACAAATATTCAAAATTCTCCTTGTCTTTTCTACACACACACACACAAAAAGTTTGCATTGAGCACATTTTAATGTTTGGGAGAACTATTGCTTTAATGTGCTGTGTAACAAACTCGAGTGCTTCTGTATGCAGGTAAAATATTGCTCTCATTAAATAATAATTTAGACAAAAAACACATAATATCATAGTAGACAGCCGGTTGGTTCTGTGCCATTGCAAAACAAATGTTGTATTAGCAGAGCATTTATTATGTATGAGTCAGAAGTTTATCAGCCTCGTTCCCTGTGATGTACTCTTTAATAATGGATTTCGTCCTCTGCCAGAAGGCCACGGGGTTCTGCGCTTGAGCCGCGGCGCTAAAAGCTCAGCGAGGGCCTCCTCATAGCGAGAGGTCTAGACCAAACACCACAGCAAACGCTTTTAAAGCATGCCAGCCAAATGGGCTTCCTTTTTAACTCCTTCGGCAGCCAATTGGGAAACGAGCCTTTTTCCTGCTCAGTTTACTAATGATAAAATTGCTGCTCTACTCGCTCAAAGGAACCCTTTGTTGGTAGGACATGATCCCGGAGGTTTCAGCAGCGTCTGTAACGCACAGGTAGACAATTGGCATATACAGGATCTGGGAGGTAAGACGCTCTTACTGACACCCGCTCGCAAGTAATAGAGTTTTAAACATCAGCGATCGGCCGTTTCCGCAAACGCCAAGGTTCAAAATAACACACAATACATTTTCACATGGGTTATTATGGTTAACTAAAACTAAAAACCATTAAGAAAATAATTACTTGAAGTAAACGTTAGCTGAAATAATATAAAATATATTAAAAAATGATTTCAGTTCTAATTTTCTCTTCGTTAAAGGGATAGTTCACCCCCAAAAAATGTATTCTATCATTAATTACTCACCCTAATATCGTTCAAGACTTTCGTTCATCTGTGAAACCCAAACGAAGATCTTTTTGATGAAATCTGAGAGATTTCTGTTCCTCCATTGACAGCTACGCAACTACGACTTTGATGCATCAAAAAGTGAAAAGATTAAATTTAGGCTTTTAATCACATATAAACTTTCATCAACTCACAGATCAGTTGTGGTAAATGGAAGCTAAAGCATGTTTACTTGACGTATAAGAACCAATGAGGTTTGTTCTCGTGTTACGCATCACGTTTGAGCTTCAGCAAGAACCAATGAGGTTCGTTCTCGTGTTACGCATCACGTTTGAGCTTCAGCAAGAACCAATGAGGTTCGTTCTCGTGTTACGCATCATGTTTGAGCTTCAGCAAGAACCAATGAGGTTCGTTCTCGTGTTACGCATCATGTTTGAGCTTCAGCAAGAACCAATGAGGTTCGTTCTCGTGTTACGCATCACGTTTGAGCTTCTGTAAGAACCAATGAGGTTCGTGCTCATGCGTCAAGCATGGTCGGTTTCAGCTTCTGTTCGCTGATCAATGTTAATATGTGGATAAAATACTAAATTAAATCTATTCATCATATAAAGCGTTCGTGTCCCTTCAGAAAGTTAGACTAAACCGCTCAATTCATATGGATTCGTTTTACGATCTCTCAATGAACTTTTTGAAGCGTCAAAGTGGTAGTTGTGTAGCTGTCAATGGAGGGACAGAAAGCTCTCAGATTTGATCAAACAGATCTTCATTTGTGTTCTGAAGATGAACGAAAGTCTTACAGGTTTGGAACAACATGAGGGTGAATAATTATTTAAAAAAATTGAACTAAAAGAAAACTGTATAAAAACTGTATAGACATATTAAAAATGATATAAAAAAATACAAAATGAATAAACAAAACTAACATTAAAATGAAAACAAAATATAAAAATAAAATCTAATCCAAAATACTAAAAAACTATAATAGTATGTTAATGATCCTAAAATAACACTGATTTTCTCTCTCAGATTATTTATTTTCTCTCATTTTAACATTATGAATCAGCTATACATTAGCCAAACAACCTTTTAACAACCTTTGCCAAGAGCCGAAACCTATCCGCCGACAGCATCGTAAATAAAGCCAGTGTTTCCTGACAGTATCAGCAACTGGGAAAACCGACAGGTAAAGTGAACAGCGGCAGGCCTATCCTATTCCTGCACTCAACAAAACCAAGCATTTAGCCCCGTAATTTCCTGGGGTGTCTTTAAAAGGGTTTTATTTGGACGTCTTAACTAAGATTGCACGAATGACAACAGTTATGCGATTGTCCCCGGCTGGCCATTGTGAGGAGAGCGGCTTGTATTATGCAAATGCCGTCCTCCTGTTGATGGGTCTGAGCTTGTTTTTCCTTCCTTCATTAATGTCTTTGCTTACCCTGTTTTGTTCCGTTTTCTGTTTCCTTTTTTGCCCCCCTCCATCCCCGTCTCCTCTCTGGGCATGTCTTTTCTAATTAGCCAACTTAAACCCTCAGCAGGCAAGAATCCCCAAAACTATCTGAGGAGAAAAACAAGGACGCGCCAACGTCAGGCCACAAAGAGAGTGCGGTGGAGGAATTTTCATTAGAATGAAGCCTCCCAAAGGCTTAGACCCCACTGTGAGACCACAATGGCACAATGGCCTGGCTGGCGGGGCTGCAGCCCCATAACTGAAAGTGTCAGCACGCCAAAAGGCCCGATGGAGACGGATAGCAGAATGGGGGAATACAGTAGAGCTTCCTGCGAGAAAGAAAGCCGAAAAGAGGCCCCGGAGCCCATCCTCCTCCATTCTGCCATCCCTCTTTCCTTTAAAAAAAAAAAACTAAAGGCACTTGCCAGCCACTAGCCCCCCAAAACATCTCTTTCCAGTCCCGCGGGGGCCATGGGAGAGGTGCCGCTTCTTTCATCAATGCCGCCTTGTTTTGGGGGGCGGCCGGAGTGAATGCCTGCGCAGGAATGGCTGGCAAAGCCCAGTGCCAAGGCTGGCCGGCCATACCGTGGAGCAGAGTGCCGTAGCCCGTTTCATATGGAAATGCACGACGCTGAACGCAGTCAATTGCTTTACAACTGACTTTGGCTCGCAGTCGTAGAGAAAGGGCCTACTGGTTCGCGAAGGCGGCTTGGCATTGGCCGCAAGTGGAAAGGAGGCAAACATAGAGTCGGAAAGCCTATTAAACCAGTCAGATCTGCACCGCTGACTCCCGTTAGAAACTTTACAATGAATTTAGCTGTATGTGAGACTGAAACATCATACAAATGATTTGCTCATTTTGAAATAATCAGCACTGGCAGATAACTGTGCCCGATTGGCATGTTTAACAGATGTGTCAAATCTATAGGCAAACATGTCAAGGTGTAAAAGAAAAATAGCAGTTATTCATATAAGTTGAATCTATAAATATACTCTTTATTGTTCATTAATAGATGTTTAAAATGCATTAGTAAATGCAGAAATTAACATTAACCTATAGTTTAATAAATGCTGTAAAAGTATTATGCATTTAGCAGGGTTATTATTGTTATAGTTAACTAAAACTAAGAGCATAAACATACATGAAATAAAATAAACATGAAGTGAAATAAAATATTTGAAAAAAAAGAAAAGAAAAAAAACGTAGGTAGTTGCCCAGGCAACATTTATCATTTAGGTGAAGATGAAGACTAAAATAATTGAAACTAAATTAACTAAAACTTTAAAATTAATAAAAAACAATACAGACATTTTTTTTTTAAAGTAATAATAATAAAAATGACACAACAAAATGACTAAAACGTTAACTAAAATATGAACAACAACTATAATAGTATCTCGATGATCTAAAATACCACTGTATTTAGCTCGCAATTCTTAATGCATTAACTAATGTTATCGAATAACTTATTTTTAACTTTGGATTTTTGGTTTAACTATAGATTAAATATATCACCATTTACTTTATTGGGACACAACATGAGCTGTTTTGAAAGACAGCGGAGTCCAAAACAACAGTGTTATTATTAATTTTATTTGAACCATTGGAAAGTTACTACAGTGTTTTGTAGGAGTTGGCTGGTTGTAGCCACTGGTTAACCAGCTGTCTTGATGATCCACTGATTGTTAACAGTTTAAAGAATACTTGTGTGAACAATGGATGTGCATCCTGAAGAAGACTGTGTCAAGAAGAAACACATTGATCAATACTTTTAATGTTTTAATGATTTAGCCCAGTTTATTAAAGGCTTTTTATGCCTAACCACGTGAGCGCCTTGGAAATTGTGTTGTTTCATTTTAAATTCACCTCTCATGTATTTAATGAGCTAAAAACACTATGACATTTTTTTAAATGTCCTCTTTTGCGCTGTTCACAGAAGAAAGAAAACCATACATGTTTAGAATGACATGAGGAGGAGTAAACGATCACAAGCTCATCATTTCTGGGTATCTCTCGTAAGATACAATGATTTGCAATGCACTCAGTCTCATGCAGTCAAACGCCAACAGCGACGTCTCATGTTTCTGATGGCACTGCGGCAGTGACTAATACGGCCACTGAGGGTGCTGTTTACTCTGAGAGGATTAGAAGTCTTCATTAGTGCCAACTGTGTTAACTTCTGCTCCTGTTTCTAATACAGCAGCCCTGTTGCTCAAGGACTTACACCGGAAAGGCCCAGACGCATGTGTGAGGTTTAAGGAGCACATTGCATAACAGGAAAAATGGGATTGCGGCATTTTCTCGCTGTTCAAAATGCAGACGTCATTACTGTTTGTTTAGCTTGTTCACATTCATATTATAAACCTACACAGCGAAATGATCACCAAACATGCATCAAGAGGACGTGCAATTCTTTCTAGAACAATCAACAAAGACAATTTGAAAGCCGTGCTACTTGGCAGACACATTTTCACAACCATAGCTATTAGTATGTTTTAAGTTACATCCCATCAAGCAATAGCCGTCATTTCACAGGTTAACTATAGACCCGATATAGTCCGGCTATGAGTAACCCACTTCAAGCCAAAATAACCTTGAATTTAATATAAAAAGAATTTAAAATAACTTGCGAGATGTATGATATTCCGTCATGTAAGCAAAGACAACAGTGATTGTTTCATTTCTTTGTAATGTTCTATGCGTAGCCTGTGTGTCTATTCTTGGGCTATGGTTATACGTCTATTAAATTTTCACTGACTACCCAAATTTTGCCTAGTTTTAGCCTAGACGCCTGGATTGTGTTTGGACAGAAATCTTTTAAACGCAAAATTGCTCTTCGCAAAAAGAAGAACCAGCTTATGTGACTTATGTTTGCAACAGTTACAGCCCACTTTTTAAGCAGCCTTCGATCTATATGTTTTCCATTTGCTTCATAAGGATTTCAAAACATTCCTCAATAAAAAGTTCTAACCCTAGAACCAAACCAAAACAGCTCTGAGATTAATTACAAAAAGTGCATTTAAAGTAAAGCAAAAAAATACTTCAAAATCTACTTATCTCATGCAGAATTGCAAATGAAGTTATAAACTATGCTGGTATATAGCCTAACACATAATAGTCAAGTCAAGTCAAATTTATTTGCACAGCACTTTTTAAACAATTGTTTTAAAGCTGTTTCACAGAAAATGTCTTCACGCCTAAGTCACATTTATCAGATGAGCTCGACGATAATATAGTTTCACAACAGTATAAATAATCACACAGCCAAGATTTGCTAAATAGCGGTAATGTGTATTACCGGCTAATTAGTGCGAATAAAATAGAATGTACTGTACTTATATATCCAGCTGTATAAACAGACCTGTGTGAAAATATAGTTGACATTCTGCAACGATATAAACAATCACGCAGGTAGGATTTGCTATAGAACCGGTTTACATGAGTGTGTATGCTGAAAAATGTGGATATACTTATATATCCAACTTATTATACTGATTTGTGATTATTTACATTAATAATACATAATAATAATACAAGCCGCACATAAAGCAATATATACTATAGCAAATCTTGACTTAGTGATTGTTTTTATTGTCGCAAAATGTAATATGTGCGGCTTGTATTATCATTATTATTATGTATATTAATGTATAATCGCAAAGCAAGTTGAATATATAAGTATATCCAAATTTAAGATCAAGTTGTATACATATATTTATATATCCAACTGTTAATATTGATAATTTGATAATATTGTTAACACTTTGCAACGGTATAAACAATCACACAACCAATATTTGCTATATAGTGAATATTGCTTTATGTGAACACTGTAAGTATGCAGATAAAGTTGGATGTAGTCCTACTATATACAACTTTTAAAAACTTGCCAGGTGATAATATAGTTTACATTCCTCAACGATATAAAATATGGGGTTTATTGCGAAAATAATTAAATATATAGAATATAGAGGTAGTTTAATTTCACTATGGAGGCAATGAATGGGATTTTTACTTCTGGAAACTACAGTTGCGCTTTATAAAAGAAGTCCAATACAAAAGTGATGCACTTTAAAGCTTGCTGATAGTCAGGTTCAGATAAGGTCCTCTCTGTCCAGCATCAAGCTGATTTCCTCCTGTTACGGATCATTCATGAGGCCCTCACTGGTCCACGTCTGATTCAGCCTATTGAATGAGATATCATTGTTCGCTTTGGCTGCACACAATAAAAAAAGACTGTGAGATGACACTGGTGAATGTGACACTGAGTGAACGCGTCCTATTAATCATTGCGATCCAAAGATGTCTAATACGTGACTAATGATAGTAGCTTTTGAAAAAAACAAGTTATGAATCGCCAGCATCATCACATTCGCAGGCAATGAGTAACCGTCGGCTGTAAATAATAATTTATACTGAACGGTTTCACAAGTTGGTTAATAAACAAACACCATGAGATGAGGCGTCAAAACCGTTTAAATTGTGCCAACTCAAAGCTTTTTTTAAAGAAGTCCAAGTTTAAAATAAAATGCATCATGTTAAACAAGGTAATAAGTAACTACCTTTTTGAGACCTTTGACCCCTGGGTTTGAAACTGAGAGCCCGAGGAACCAACAGGAAGTGAAGCTCAGCGGATTAGAGAAAGTAACCTGTCCCCCTCCATCGAGACCCTTTTGGTCATTTCCTCCGAAACACATGCTGAATAAAGCTGGATTACAGGAACTCATTCCTGGCTCGCATTTCTGAGGAGATCAATCAAGGCTACGGCCACAAATTTAAGCCTGATACATAGCAGTATGAATTCCCAAAAGACTGTGTGAGAAAATGCGATTTTGACACCTCGAGGTCACAATACATTAAATTCAATCATCTGGTTTTAATGCAGGCAGCTCTACTTTTTTGAATGCAAACATCCTAATTCTCCCTATTAACAAAATTGGCAAATGAACACAGAGAATCTACAGTGATTTAGACTCAATGAAGTCATCCTAAGCTAATTTTCACAAGTGTCGAAGCAAGCAATGGTCATCTTGAGCGGCAGCTGCAGAGTAATTAGTTGCTTGATTCACATAAGAAGCTTACATGCTAAGGGTTGGTCAAAAAGAAAGCAGATTACAATTTGAGAAGCTCTAGCCATGCAACCACACTTTAGCACCAGAGGAACCTGTTGGCCTGTCAACTGATTAACCAACTGCAATGCAGCAAAACGCACGGCTCAAACTCCACAGCAGACTGTTTAAGTCTTTTTAGAAACAGGCCCGAGCGCTGAAATGTGTGTGAATTTGCTTTGTACCAGCAGCTTGGGGTCTGCTAGAGATTGTCTTCAAGTCACATGCTCGTCTCTGTTACCTAGCAACGCCAAAGCCCATGCAAAAGTTCTAAGAGAACCTCAAATCTGTCTGAGGGAGGCTTTGTGCGACAATTCCATTTGGAACTTTTTTTAAATACACTTATCACGTATAGTGTTTGTTTTCACGATTCTGACTTTGCTTTGAGCGAAAAGCCGTTCATTCTAGTATGCATAAATAACAATGCCGTTAGATAACACCGTTATTCCCAGGAATAAATAAGCGATCGTTTATTTTCAGTGAGAATCTAAGAGCACATTTCCCCACTTGTAGCACAATTAAACCAGAACACTTGTGATATTCTGCGGAGTAACTTGCTCGTTATGTCTATTGTTGGAAATTATACGCACTAAATCATATCTAAAACAAATATGATACGAGATAAGTTAATAAAAGTAGCAACGTACCTTGGCAATCGCAATGAAGAGCACATAAAGTTATAATGAGGAGTAGTTGTAGGTGCATCGTGACGCACGGTCCCGGCTGGTGTGTCCAGCCCCTCATGAAGCCGGACAGATGGAGCTCTTGGGACTGAGATGCAGTGAAGTGGCTCTTACTCACTTGTCCCGGGCTGATGAAAAAGGGCGTGCACATGACGCTCGCTCCCCCTCAGCTCGACCCACAGGATCAAATCCTTCACTGGCTCCCAGCAACCTGTTGAGCTCATTGACGAGCCTACATAATGTGTGGATTGCGAAACAGTCACAGTATGAGAACTATTTGGGTTCATTGAAAAATAACGCTTCAAAATTTAATTTTTATCTTTTAAAAACTGATGCAATACATATTTCTGAGTAATGAACAATGTGTTTAAACAAAGTGTCAGTTGCTAAATAACATTTCAAAGTGTTTCAAATATTTTATTTCCTTTTCATTTTTTACTGTTTTTATGTCAGGCGGTACAACCTGTTACAGTGTAACATTTGAGTACTGAGAAATTAACTACATGTAGGCAACTTACTATGGGTTAGGGTAGGATTAGAGTTTGGTTTAGGGTTAGTTGCATGTAATTATGGCTAATTTATAGTTATTACTATAGTAAAAACATATAACGTGTGTAACTATTCGTTAAATAAATAATAATAAACTCGCGCATTAACACAACACGCATGCGCACTTGTTCAAGAGAGCACAGCGACGCATGCGTGTTGCGTGAACGCGTGTTGGAGATTAATATTTTGTAAATAAATTGGTAAATTATTCTTATTATTTCCCCCCAAACAAAGCACCCAGGCGCTTCATAAAACTGAAGTTAAGCCAGTTGAGTCACAAGGATTAGCCTACTTTAATGATGTCTTTCTGGGGCTTGAAAGTGGTAGTTGCATATCTGTCTAGCTGTCAATGATGGGACATAAATCTCGTTAAAAATACCTTCATTTGTGTTCTGAAGATGAATGTCTTAAGGGTTTGGAAAGACATGAGGGCGAGTAATTAAGCTGGTTATCAGCCACCTAATGACCAGCTTGCAACAGTTAATGACTTGCTTAAACCAGTTAGAAAACTAACTATGTTACAAAAGACAGCTACCATCTTAACCTGGATTCTCCTGAAGGGATAACAGGCATCAACCAACATTTGACAAAGGACATTAAAAGAAAGAAGAAGGAAAAAAACATGTCTACCACTTCTTTAAACAAATTAATTTAGACTTAATAATTAGAACAACTTTTAATTTGTGCTTCTAATATGTATTACTGCAACAGGCAAAATTATTATTAATTATAATAATGCATAACCCCAAGACCGAGCACAAGTTCAAAAGTTCTCAATAGGCTGAGTAGGTCATTTCAGCTTTGTAGCCAAGACTAAAATAATGCAGAACACTGTTTTAAATGTGTTACTTAAGGTCAGCAGGTTTCTATAGGGAGTCACTCAGTCAAGTCAAAGATCTCATGCTTGGCTAATAGGTGATTCTTTTGCGCCAAAACTAAGTAGTTGCAGATTTGGTGTATGAAAGTGAGTCTTTTATGTGCAAAACTTTTAATGTGATTCTCACTTTTAAATTAATGAGCTCACACTGAGGAAAAAAACAACATTGAACCAGCCTAAGATGTTTTGAAGATCTTAGCTGGCCTCTCAGTCTGACCTGAATGGTGCTCAAAACCACTATAAAAACCACTGTAAAAACAACAACCAAGAACAGCCAGGGAGACCAACTAGTTCCAGCAAACCAGTTTAAGCAACTACAACTGAAAGGCATAACTTAAAGCTAATCAAAATCATTCCTTAAAAATAATTATTTGTTATTTACCCATCTTATTAACCTAAAGCAAAAGTGTAAAACAAAAATACGGTTACACTTTATTTTAAGGTGTCATTGTAATTATAGCCTATATTAAAGTACTGAGAAATATTAATTAGCAAAATATACTTACTATGGGGTTAGGGTAGGATTAAGGTTTTGGTTGTGGGTTAGTTGCGTGTAATTATGCATAATTTACTGTATTTACTATGGTAAGTACATCATGTAACGTAACAAGGAGGACACTAAAATAAAGTGTTACCAACCGAACCAGTATCTTCAAACACTACACTCAAAGAAGAGTCATGGCGACATCTAGTGCTAATACTCGAGCACTACACCTGCATTTATTAATTTTTGCTTAACCTGAGGGGGGAAACACTAAATAGACATTTCTGGATCAACAGTGCGACACGCACTGTAAGTCGAATTTTGAAATACTGAATTGCATTCTCAAATTTATAAGAGGAAAAACACGCGAAATAATCGCGACAGAATTCGACTGTTGCTAGGGGCAACCGGCGAAACTTTGTATAGCCACCAACCGTCGGATTGCTGCGGCTCATTGCGGTTGAGACGCCTTTGTGAAGAAACCTGTTTTTTTTCTTCTTCTTCTGCAACACACAACCTTGAAAGATTCAACATGACATCTCCTCGGACAATCCAAATAGACCTTAAAACGATGATCATAGACACTAAACAGGTACGTTTGAGAGCGCGTGACGTTCATACAAAACTGTTTACGCCCATTTCAGCAACTGACACGCATTATTATCTCTGTATTTATGATCGATTAGCGACTGTATTGATTTTGTATTTGTGATACAATCGCAGTTTGAACCATAATTCTCTCAAGCAATAACAAAGCAACTGGTGGTGCATTTCATTGCGGAACGATGTCGTATTTTGTAATTTAGATTTTACGTCATTTTTGTAATCATTATTATGAATATAATCACTTGAATTTAAGGTTTTGTTTCATAATATCTGAGACATCATACTCAACTTGCAGTTTGTAAGCTTTTAAAACCAGTAACGTTAGTCGTCAGTAGAGAAAACACATCGGGGCTAGTTGTCACATTTTTACCCCAGTGAATATTTTTCATGGGTTTATGTTATATTTTATATGGTTTTTCCTCTTCGATTCAGTTTCGGTGACACACACACATTGAAGACTTGGAAGATTCCCAGAGATAACGTTATTATTCGAGGGGAAAAAACAATTAATATATAACAAACATTGACCTTTTGTGATAAAATGCCTTAGTGGCGTCACAAAAATAAATTGCATAATGCATAATGCATAAAGCAAGCAGAAATGTATAGTGTAACTTACAAAAATACCAAACTATTGTTTTGGTTAATAAATATTATACTGTAAGTAACATAATACTTAGCCTATATATTTAAAACACGTGACAACTTGCCCCAACAACCTGTCATTTAAAATCTAGCTATAATTTGACTCTTGCTTGCCTTGTGTATTCCAGTGTGGTTTTATTGTGTTCAATAAACTGATTGTGGCGTATTGTGTTCAATAAAACTAGGTGATGCTCAGGTCACTAGTGCTTTGTGAAGTTTCGAAACCTTTGTGAATCTTTTGTTTCGAACCAGTGATTCGGAGCTCGTATCAAAGTCACGTGATCAAAGTCAGTAAAGGCTTCGTGACGTCATAAATGTTTAGACATTTCAATGGCTCGCCGCTAGGAGCGATTAGCCGAGTTTATACATTTTGTCGACACATTTGTATAATAAAAAGGAAGAATTTAAGTCAATTGTCTGTTTTGGGCCTAAAGCTCTCCATAAAAAACAAGAACAATTTAATAAAATAAAATAACACATATTATACCGAAACTTCATATTTAATGGTATTAGATTATCTGTTAATTGTATTTAATATGTTACACTTTCAATAAAACATTTGCAATTGGTTTATAAAATGTTATGGCTGAGTTTTCGTACTGACCAGCAGTCACCAGCGTCTGGCGTTCCGAGAGCTTCAAAACAGTGAATCGTTTTGGTTCAATTGATTCAATGTTTCGAAAAGATCCGTTTCTCCCATCTCTACAGGTCACAAGAAAGGAGGGAATTTTATTTTTCCTATTAAAAATAATTATAATAGTAAATAAGGGTAGATATAAAAAATAAAAATAGCCTGCTGAACTATGCTTAAAAAAAAAATAAAAAAAAACATTAGTAATGAGACCTAAACAAAGATACCCATAGTTATTATTACATTAGCACACAACTGTGTCAATAATAGTAGCAAAGAGATGTGAACAGTTGGGTGTGACCCTCCCTCCCTCCCATTTACTGCTGGACTGGCAGAAAGGTGGATCCGCAATGGGTGCTTCTCATTTCTAATTTGTGCATCCTCGTTTCCTTTCCTCGCTTCTTGTCCTTGTGTCTCACATCCATGGAAACTCTTCAGTCACACTTTCCTAATACCAGAGCTGAATTATACTCTGGTAAATCTGTTATAATACAATAAGTGTACACACAAACACACACACAGAACTCTCTTCACATACATATTTATTTTAAATATATATATACTGGTTGCGGCTCCTGGTTCCTTTTTGTTTGACACCCTGAGAATATTCTTACAAAAACACATCTCTTCGCTTCAGAAGGCCTTTATTAACCTCCTAGATTTTTTTGGGGCTTTAAAATCTATTTTTAGGTTCTATTCACTCCCATTATAAAGCTTGGAAGAGCCAGGATATTATTTAATATAACTCAGATTGTTTTGGCTGATAGAAGAAAGTCATATATGGGTGAACTAACCCTTTAATTAATCTTTCCTATAAGGATATGGACGATGTGCACCAAGCCCTGGAGAAACTCCGAAGTCTCTCCCAGGAAGAGAGGACAGAGGCAGAAGTGCTGCGTTCACGAATCGACGAGCAGTCTACTCTCATCTGCATCCTGAAACAGAGAGCGGACGAGATGCTCCTGCGCTGTCAGGCTCTGGAGAAGATCAACACAGAGCTGGAGAACCTGAGAGCCAACGTGCAGGTGGAGCTGGAGAACGAGAGGAAGAAATCGGCACTGCTGGAGCAGAGATTCATGCACCTGGCCTCCAACCACAGAGAGCTCATCAACTTCAAGAACGAGTACAAAAGTCAGAATGCCAAGCTGAAGAAAGAGAATGAGAGAGTCATAAAGGAAAATGAAACGCTTTTCAGCGAGCAAGTGCAAGAAAAAGAGGAGACGATCCTCAAACTGACCCAAGAGCTCAAGGACTTGGCAGAGCAACATAAGATACTAGAGACGGAGTATCAGTAAGAAATTGTTCACAGTTTTAATCTGTTTTGAAAGTAAAAACCTCATTGGTCATTTTCTCAATAGTGAAACAAACACAAATATATTTTTAATGATAACTTCACTATAAAGAGGCAATATTGTGCTCTTTCACAGTCTTTTCATGCTTGAAATGTTCAAAAACATTATTTTTCACACATTTGACATTCCTGCAGCTCCTGTCTTCCCAGTCTGTCAGTAACACTCGGTTTAGTTTCTGTCTCAATCAAGCCCCTCCTTCTGAACAGCACAATGTGCTCTGATTGGTCAGCTGGACCAGTGTGTTGTGATTGGTCAGCCGCTTCCAGCATGTTTCTGAAACACACTACTAACTCAGCTCAACTCAACCAAGTCTCACCCCTTTTTTTGCATATGCATTAATAGGCGGGAATTATTTAAATTAGGAATTTGACCAACAACAATAATCAGACACACCTGGATTAATCAGTTTGGCCAATCCTGGCAGACAGGAAACAAAGGACCCTGCTTAAGTTCAGGAAGTAGTGCAGCTATGCATAGGGCCTATTGTGACGAGTTCGTTCCCGGAAAAAAGCCCAACACTACAATGTATTCAGTTTCAAAAGTTCAGAAACAGTGACACTGATGTAGAGAATAACTCCCGCTGGAGGGACTTTGAAAACATTGCATTTTTCATGCTCAAAAAGCAACAATACACACACACAAAAAAAGTGGGAAACGTGAAAAAGCACAATAGGACCTCTTTAAAAAAAAATATTGCTAAATTCCTGGTAAAACTACACTAACATAGATATTCATAAAAACTTCAGTAACATAGATATTCATAATCCTAAAGAGAGATCCACCTTTGTCTTGTTTTACAATTTTCTTATACTCTTGCTTTTTAGTACAATTTTATTGATTTTTTTTTTTATGCATATGGAGAAATGAATGGGAAATATATTTCCAGACCTATGGCCGTTGAAAATGTGGACTATCATTGTTTACTTTATATCATATCATAAGTAAAACAAGTACATTAGTCAGTAATCTTTATTATCCCAACAGGGAGAAAACGACAGGTTTCCAGATTAAACTGAAAGAACTGATCAACCTCCATCAGATCAAAGAGGCGTCTCTGAAGAACGAACTGAGCGACACACAGAAACAGCTGAAGAACGCTGTAGAGATGTGTGCAGGTACGCATCCAGGAGTTTACCAAAAATAACTATTCTAGGAATAAGAATCACAATTGTAATTTTTGCAGATCAAAACAAGTCAAACGGCGTTTAAAATGGTGGTTCTCAACTGGTGGATCACAGCCCAAAAAGCAGGTCTTTTCTGATAGGCTTGTGGGGAAAATGACAACAAGATCAAATATTAAAATGCAACTAACAAAATCATGTTAGTTTAAGAAAACAATAAGGCATATCAACTTCTTATTAATGAGAAAATATGAGAAATATTTGTTGTTGAAATCAAAGTTTGTGCATCTAATCAAACTCTACAGTGTTCGGTTTAAATTTATATAATAAAACAATGAATTAATGTCAGAAACAAATTGAGTTGAGAAACACTCATTTAGATGTGGGCAAACCCTGAGCTTGAACACTTGTCTCTTAACTAGTTCTGACTGGCACACTGTTAAACACCTCACACATTTCTTTCTGACAGAGTTGGATCTCAAACTAAGACAAACAAAGGAAAAAGAATCAACGAGAGAGACAGACACTCAGGAGAGACTGGAGAAACTCATGAAGGAAAAGGATGAGCTAGTTGATCTCTCTTTACAGCGGGGGAAAGTTATTCTGGTAAGATTCGACATGAAACATTACTGTATATTTTCAGATTGAGACGTTATGATTTCAATGCAACGTGTTACAGGACAAGCAATCTGAAATCCAGGAGCTGGAGAGAAAAAGGCATGAAGCGGAGAAAAGCAGACTAGAGGCAGAGAACAGGTATGAATCTCAAAACACATTTTTAATCCGTCTATAAAGATTTGTATTCTTAATCAATGGACTTTAAAGGCCAGGACACACTAATGTCGGGCTGTTTTGAGCGTGAGTGTGTGAGTGTTCCTCACCGCTGTCTGGGTTTTTTGGGCCGATCCAGCATGTTGAATCTGTGTCGTGAGAAAGAGAATTTTGATTGGCTGTTCAGCTTAGCGAATGAGTCAGTGCACGAGAATAAAAGTGAAAGCGAGCAAATAAGTCAAGACTGCACAGACAGAAGGCAGTTATAATTTTACATCATCTTACCCGAGCATTCGAATATTTTCTGAATAACATGAGCCGACTGGAAATTGAAAATAAAACGATGCATTATTGGCTCAGTTTTTCTTGGTCATGTTTTTTTCATCAGGTTTGAAAAGGAAGCATCAGCCGTGAAGAGCGAGTTAAGGGTGAAGGAACTACAGGATGCCTTAGAGAGGGCAGAGGACACCTGCAATGAGTTGAAAAAGGTCTGTTAAAAAAATCCTGTATGTACATTGGACATTTTGGTGTCGATGGCATCTCAATGTTTTTACATCTCACACTTTTAGGCGTTTGAGGCATTTAAAAAGCACAGCAGTGAAATGCTTGAAAAGGAGAAGGATTTAAACTGCAAACTTCGCCACATGGTCATCTGAGCCATCCATCCCATTTCCAGTGCATTTCTACCATAAAAGTCAGTCATTATAAAGCTAAACTCATTCACTGACAGCTGAGCTGGATCATCGCACTTGGATTGGTTGTATATAATGAACCAGAAGACAAGGATGAAGTGAGATTTTTCTGAAGAGAACGTCTTCCATTAGTAGAGAGTAGTGTAATGTCCTTTTGTGAGGAGGAAAAAGTGGATTTGTTGATAGTTTGCAAATAGCTTGTTTTGGCAGAACTGTGATTCTATGAAATAAAAAAATAGAATTGTTAAACTTCACCTGTGATTTAATCGCATACTGTAGGTTCTTGATGGCAGAGCTGACGTGAATATTAGAGAATCGCCTGAACATGATTATTTGAGAAATCACTGATCATTGTAGGCTTTGAATTCCAATCAAATATTGCCTTCAAATAAAGGAATTTTAAACAAATTTGGAATGTTTTGAATGGAATTTTAAACCTTTTTTTAGCTCTCTCCGACCAAGAAGATTACATTGTATAATTCTTATCAGATAGAGTTAGAATGTTCAAAATTAAAGGAAAAGTTTGGCCCAAAAAAGAGCATTTTCATTATTTACTACTCTCCCTGATGTTGCTATAACACAAACAAATATGGTTACACTTTATTTAGATAGTCCACTTTAGACATTCAACTAATTATAACTAACTTTGCAGTTACATGTCAACTAACTCTCATTAGAGCATTAGTAGACTGTTGGGTTCAGGGTTTGGGTTAGTAGAGAAGTTGACATGTGGTTGCAAAGTTACTTATAGTCATTATAATGTCTGTTGGGGAGCATCTGAATAAAGCGTTAGCAGATATTAAGCAGACAGTCTACTAATACTCTAATGAGAGTTAGTTGACATGTAGTTGCCAAGTTACTTATAGTGTTACTTCTAGAATTTCTAAAGTGGACCATTGAAATAAAGTTGTATTTTGAAATAAAATATGTATTTTGGAGAGAAAAAAAAAAGTCTATACAGTAAAAATCATGGACTCCAATGTTCTTTGGATTTCATCGTCTTCAATATACTTTTGTTCTTCAGACGAAAGAAATACATCTGCGTAATTTCAAACATTTGGAACAAACTGAAAAATTAAATCATCATGCCATTTTAATCATCATGCCAGCTCATCTGATGCTCATCTGTATATGCAATAAATTGAACTCTTCTATATGTAGCCTCATTCCTGAGAAGATACAATCATTCAACTGTGTAGTAAAAGCTCTCAAGCCATATTGCACTTAGAAGTGTAATGTTCACCTTCCAGTTTCTACCAGCACTTGAAGTCATGCTTTGGTTCACCCTGTATCCGATCTCCATGAAACTGCACTTCTGTCCAGATAACAACAACAACAACAACAACATATCTTTTGCATTTGCAAAGTTTGTCAGCACAAAATGTCAGTATTCTGCTAAAGTTTGTCACATTGACGTGCTCTTTGTAATTTTTAGTGTTGTAATTTTAGCGTCATTCCTGAACTAATATGTGAGCAGATAAAAGGTAGAGTTAGCATAATTGTATATGGTCATCTGGTCTGCATCTGTATATATGTTTTAGAGCTTCTGGATGATTTATAGATGTTCATCCCTGATAGCATGTTAAGTTAACTAGTCAAAGACACATTTTAATTGCATCTTGCATTGCATTTAGCGATGAAATATATTTTAGTCCTAAATTGAGTATATTTAGTCATGAAGCAGAGCCTTTTTTTCTCAAAACGATGGTCCTTCTGTGGGATGTGAACCCTGAGACTAGCTCAGATCTTTAACCTCTAAGGTTAGGTATGCAAGTGGCATGTCCTTATATCATCGGAGTGAGTTTTAATGACTGTGAGGTTGCGGTCAAAACGCTGGATTCCTTTGTGTTCTCGTAACTGCATGTTGTCGTAGTCCGTATCACCATTTCATACATCACATCAAGTTGAGGCAAGTTTGCGTCCGTGCCATAACTGACCAATGTACGCATCTGACCTGGTCGGCGGTTCATAACCCAAATGCCATGACAATCTTTTTCCTCAGAAGTGCTGTGAATATTGGAATTGCCTTATATGGGAATCACTGGAATGGTGTGAATGACCCTGTTTCTGTGACCTCTTGTTTTTTACTAGTTGTAATTCTTTCCAAAAATACTGATGTAGAGAGGACTTGACTGTTAAGATCATTTATTTTAGATGATATGTAAAGCATTTCAAGTATGAATAAAAACTATATGAAAGCACATTTTTTCGTGATTGTTTGTGATCCTCCATCGTAAGCTATCTCTCAAATCAAGAACATCCCTGCTGGAAAATAAACACATCTTAAAACGGCCTAAGCTGGTGTGTGGGTCTTTGTTGGTCTGGTGGCTGATTTTAGAGAAGTTTTGAGCACTTTCCAGCCTTGGTCAGGCTGTGAGACCAGCAAACCAGACAGGTTTAAGCCTTTTTCCAGCACCAGATCAGATTTTACTACAAAATTATTTTAAAAATCACATTGTAACACCACATAAGCATGGTCTGATGCCAAAGTATTCCAGATAAATACTCAAAGTATTAAAACAACTTAATTTTCTTAGTATTAAGTAACTTTCAAAGTATTAAAACAGATAAAAGGACTGATTTAGTGTAGCAAGGCCCTTTATTTTGTCGTATTGCTTTTTTTTTTGGTAATGTCTAAATAGTGGGAAATTATTTTACAAATGTGTAAAAATTCACGACTAGTAAACATAAAAGCTGCTATAATATTTCTAATTTCTCTTTATATTGTGCAAACTCTTTATATTGCCACTCGTTCAAGATGTTTTTTAATTAACTTCATCAATTTTAGATCTGCTGAAGTCATATAGTGATCTCAGTAACATCAATTTGAATTGAATAACCCTTACACATTTTAATTGAATAATTGATTGAGGATTGTTCAATTATTTAATTCAAATAAGGATTATTCAATTTGATGGAATTTTAATTGAAATGCGAAAACAGTTTTTATTAATCTTTGTTGACATTAGTTAATAAAAATACAACTGTTCTTTGTTAGTTCATGTTATCCATTAAATCATTTTACAGAAACTACCTTTGATCTCGCATATTAGTAAATGCTGAAATTAACATTAACAAAGATTAATAAGTGCTTTAGCTGTTTATCATTGTTAGTTCATGTTAACTAATGTAGTTAACAAATGAAACCTTATTTTAAAGTGTTACAACTCTCAACTCAATGCGTCCTTGTTGCCAAATAATAACTACCTTTAACTGTTGAAGCCGCTACTATTTCCAAATTTCCAACTTGTAATTATGAGCTTGACAAAGATGTGATGGTTTTTACTAGTCGGAAACTCATAATTATAGTAATTCTGACTATGGATGCAGCAAAAATACACAAATTGGGTAAAACAAGGAACGTACAAATAATCATTCCAGTACAGGGGGGGGGGGGGGGGGGGGGGGGGAGTAATAAAGCAACAAAGTCATACTTAAGGTGAGCATAATCATGTGACAGACCTATAATAGAGCTTGAAATGCAAACTGAAACATGATGACGCCGGACCACCACCTCCTAAATGACTGCCTGAACTTGCATCCCTGGAAAACTCCCACCACAAATGTCTTCTGGCTCCGCCCACACCTGAAGCCACGCCCCCCGCACTTTCACCAAGACTCTCACCTGAGCGAACGCCAGTGAGTCAGTTCATTCCGTCTACAGCTGGAATTTCTAACAATGGAAAGAGCAGTGCCGTTGCGGAGCGCTGCTGCATGCCTTTACATGATTGTGTCGTTCTTCAGAGAGAGATGCATCATTTGTGGCTGAGCTGCACCATTAAGATTGTCTTGGTACTTTTAGTTGTAGAGAATCATATTTATTTGAGAAACCTCTTCGCTCATGTACAGTAGAATCATTTTGTGAAACTTTTTTTAAAGAACAAGATTTTATTTGAAAATTTCATCTTGGGTAATATTCCTTGAAAAAATACAAACAGACAGAAATGAGTCGAGAGCTGACAACATATAGCTCTTAAACTGTAGTATAGTGTCAGATCATTTGGTTTTAAAAAGAACTTGGTGAGAAATATTTGAGTTCATATTGACTTTCCGATGCAGATTTGTGTGTCTTTGCAAATCTGAGCACAGGTTGAAGGGTTAGTTTACCCAAAAATGAAAATGCTGTCAGTAATTACTCACCCTCATGTTGTTCCTACCCCGTAAGACTTTCGTTCATCTTCGGGACACAAATTAAGATATTTTTGATGAAATCTGAGAGCTGGCTCACTCCTTCTGCTAGGTATCTGCCATCCCAGAAAAGTTAGTAAAGACATCGTGAAAATAGTCCAGGTGACTACAGTGGCTCAACCTTCAGTTTATCAAGCGACGAGAATACATATTGTGCGCAAAACCCCCCCAAAATAACGACGTTATTCAACTATTCATTGTTTTCCGTGTGGGCCTCTGACGTGAGTTCACGAGAGCGCCACGACGCATGCGCGAGAACAGAGAAGATGACGCAGATGGGTCTCGATGTAGTGTTTAAAATGGTTCTAAAGTGTGCATTTCCTGGATGACCGAATCGTAAAAAACCAACGAGAAAATGTAAACGTACCTTTCACACTTTCCCATCAAATGATCGTCAGAGGCCCACACAGAAGAAAATGAATAGTTGAATAAAGTCATTATTTTTGTTTGTTTTTGCGCACAATACGTATTCTCGTCGCTTGATAAACTTAAGGTTGAGCCTCTGTAATCACTTGGACTATTTTAACGATATCTTTACTAACTTTTCTGGGCCGGCAGATGCAATTACCTATCAGCAGTGTTGGGGGAAATGCATTACAAGTAACTTGAGTTACGTAATCAGATTACTTTTTCAAGTAACTAGTAAAGTAACGCATTACTTTTAAAATTTACAACAAAATATCTGAGTTACTTTTTCAAATAAGTAACGCAAGTTACTTTGTTTTCCCATTTATTGACTGACAGCTCTCCTGTTTTCATGTTGAGACAAATCAAAGTGCAGAGGCGTGTGTGTGTGTGTGTGTGTACATGATGTTTATTGTAGTTCTAGACAAAATGTGAGCATTTACTCATCTCACTTGCACACACAAAAAAATGCAATATTCCTCAAAATGAATAAAATCAGTGAAATGCAGAATCAGAATACTATGCAAACCTCCAATAACTAAATATGTTAACTAAAACATACATTTTATGCATTTAATCTCACTTTATTGACCAGTGTACTTGCTTCTGACCTTCGATGATTCAGTTAAATAAGCAAAAATGACTATAGATAGATAGGAAGGTTTGCTTGTTTGCTTTCCTCTACTGTGCACATTTCCTTCAGTCTGAAGATTATTATTTCACTTTTGGTGTGAGAGGGTCTTTACATTTGCCCAAAAATAGACCTTTTGTGTTATACAAAAACAAGCTCAGCCCAGGTGGGAAAAAAGTAACGCAAAGGTAACGTAACACATTACTTTTCTAAAAAAGTAACTAAGTAATGCAATTAGTTACTTTTTAAGGGAGTAACGCAATATTGTAATGCATTACTTTTAAAAGTAACTTTCCCCAACACTGCCTATCAGCCTATGATTTTCATCAAAAATATCTTAATTTGTTTTCCGAAAATGAACGAAAGTTGGTACAACATGAGGGTGAGAAATTACTGACAGAATTTAAATTTTTAGGTGAACTATCCCTTTAAGATCTCTGAAAATCTTTTGTTATATTCATCAGTAAAATAACAGGCGAGAATATTCGTCAACGAAGGTTTGACAACAATAGGTGAGACGAAAAATGCAAATCGTGACAGTAATTATGCTTTAATAAAAACATTTTGGCCTGGTTTCACAGATAGGGCTTATAGATTAAGCCAGACTTAGGATATTTTTTATAAACATGTCTTAAAAAAACATGGTGTGCATCTTGGTACAAAACAATGGCACTGACATATTTTAAGACATCTCAGTGCAAGTTACTTTCAGTTAAAACAGCTCAAGCGTGTATTTTAGTCTGCAACTAGACTTAAGCCTTGTCTGTGAAACCACGGGAACTGTTCATGTTTTTAAGAAGAGAAATCTGTGATGAATTTGATTATTTCAAATAATAAAAATGAAGATGCACAACAATGTATTACAATAGTGTAGTAGGCTAAATTCATTATAATGTTGCTTCAGTTTGTGTTAAATGGTGATGAATGTAATATGTAAAGCGTATACATATTTTATTAATTTTGCATGTTTTCATCAACTAATATGTTATTTTCATTGGCTAAAATGAATGAATATAGCATGATTTAACTGATATTTCCATTTAAAAAATAGTAAGGGGAACTTTTGAGAAGAAAGAAACTTCTCTTAATTTAATCTCTTTGCAGCTGAGCTATTAAAGAGATTTCCGTTGTGATTTTTGCATCATAATTCCGACATTTTTGTATCATAATCCTTATTGAGAAGGTAAAGCGTGTGGTTTCTGAGACAAAGCATTCCAGAGTGTCAGTCGTGCTCATAGCCTGCGGAGTTAGAAACCGAAACAGCCTCGGCTTCTTCCAGTCTGCTCCGGACATGCAGACACTTGTACCATACTTGCACTTGGGTCACAGGTCACATACGCTCACACCCGGGTCAGAAATGAACTGGGACTTGAGGGTGAAAAGTCCACCAAAAGTGATCAAATACCCCAGATATACTAATCCTCTTTTTCTCTGACTCAAATGATTGCTTTGTTAGGCTTACTTTATTAGAACATACTTATTGTTTGGGGTCAGTATGATGTTTTTCTTTTGAAAGAAATTGGTTGCACTTTATTTTACAGTATATATACCCACAAAAGTATTGGTAATGTACGGTGACTACATGGGTTTGGATAGGTTTGGGAGTTGGTTCAGGGTTACCTTGGGTAAGTACACTGTAAGTACATTAAAATAGCGCATACTGTAGAATAAAGTGCAAGCTAGAAATTAATACTTTCATCCAGCAAGGACACATTACATTGATCAAAAGTGACAGAACATTTCTATTTTAAATTAATGCTGTTCTTTCTATTCATCTAAATAATCCTGAAATAAAAATGCATGACGGTTTCCACAAAAATATTAAGCAGCAATTTTTTTTTTAGCATTGATAATAATCAGAAATGTTTCTAGAGCTGCAAATCATCATATTAGAATGATTTCTGAAGGGTCATGTGACACTGAAGACTGAAGTAATGAAGCTGAAAATGTATCTTTGCATAAATTACTATTTAAAATTTTCATATAGAAAGTAGTTATTTTAAATTATAATAATATTTCACAATATTATTATCAAATGAATGCAGCCTATGTGAGCATTAGAGTCTTATCGACCCCAAATTTTGAAACGGTAAAATATATACCAGATTATTGTAGTATTTCTTTCAGAACATTGGGGACAATCTCGCTTCACGTTGTCGTCGTATATTAGTCCAGTGCAACACCCCGATGACCAGGAGGGTCATCAGGGTGTTATAATAGTCATAAACAACGCTCCTAAAGAAAAGACTATCTGAGGTCAGGCCCTCTGATCACCATGACAGCCACCGTAGCATCCCGTGGAATGCCTGAAGAAAGACTAAAAACTTGTAAAACTAACTCCACCCATATTCCCCTTTGTTTGCCTCATCTCATATATCTCATGTCTGTCATGTAGCATAAAACCCCATACAGGAGTATAAGTCACGAATAGTTTTCAGACCATTAAAGGGATAGTTCACCCAAAAATGAAAATGCTGTCATCATTTACTCACCATCAAGTTGTTTCAAACTTGTATGAGTTTCTTTGATTAGATTAACACAAAAGAAGATATTATGAAGAATGGTAACTAAACATTTGATGGTAGCCATTGACTTCCATAGTAGTATTTTTTCCTACTATGGAAGTCAATGGGTCCATCAACTGTCTGGTTACCGACGTTCTTCAAAATATCTTCCTTTGTGTTCAACAGAACAAAGAAACTCATACAGGTTTGAAACAACTTGATGGTGAGTATATGATGACAGCATTTTCATTTTTGGGTGAACTATCCCTTTAAGACAGGTGAATAGTTATGCAAGTATTTGTACATAATGCATGTCTTTTGAAATTCGTATGATGTTATCTTTTGCTCGGGTCAAAAAAAGCACCATACAATCATAAAAATAATCCATATGATTTGTACTTGTTCCAAGTGTTCTATAGCTTTTTGTCTAGAGATCAGTGTTCTGCAATTCTCCTTTTGTGTTCCTAGAAGAAGAAGAAAACAGCATGGGTTTGGATGAGTAAATAACGATATTGGATCAATTCTGCCTTTAATGATCTGAATATATGTGGACTTTTGAAAAAGCATGAGATGCATCATCATACTTATTGTTGTACACTTTAAAGCTCACAAAAAGTGCAGTCTAGATGCAATTCTACTCAAGAGTTTGGTGGGCTCTCCTCCCCTTCAAAGTGGGAGTGACAGTCCCGAAACTTCTACTTCTGTTCACTCAAGCAGAACTGCTCTTCACTTCAGAGTCTTCTTCACTCGCTCACACACACACACACACACACTGAGGAACGCTGAGCTGCACACCTGGGCTGCTTGCTTGTGGCAAGAGGCTTTGCTGCCAAAGGTGAGTCACTGCCATATATATTTTATTAAATGATTACAAATTGTGGGGAACTTTTCAACATCTAATAAAAATATGAATGTTTCTTTATTTGTCGTCTTTGAGCTTTGCATATTTTGCATGGGTAATAAAGTCTCTCTGGAAGGCAATATTGTACAGTACATGTCAAGCAGGTTCATGTACGATAATATAATTGTGCATTAGAGATTTCATTTGCCCTTGGAAATTGTTTGTGTATAGATTTATATTTGAGAAGACATATATTAATAAGTTAAATATTTACAGAGAGAATAAGAAAAGGTATTTTGCATAAAGAAAATTAGACCATTTTTTTGTAATTTGCAAAAAGGGTTATATAATGTATTAAGTAAAAAAAAAAATCACTGTAAAATTAAGCAGTGCAAGAAAGACTTCTATGATCTGTTAATCTATAAACTGTACTCTGTAGTCAGTGCTGGGTATATTACTTATAAATTGTAGTCGGTTACTGATTCCAAATTACATGACAAACTTGTAGTTAGTAACATAATCCATTACATTACATATTTATGGTACTGTAATCTGACTACTTTTTGAATAACTTTTTGATTACTTTTTACCTAACTCGTTTATAACATTGATTTGAATAGGATAATAGTGTACCATATTGATATACAAATACAAACAGAAAGAAAATATATTCCATTCTTTGTTAAACAACACGAAGTCCATTAAATATTACATTACATCAGAGTTTCCCAGACTGGGGGTTAGTGGTGAAACTGCAGGGGGTTACTGAGTGTAATGAAAAGCTATTAAATAAATCATTACATTTTAAAATAATAACACTTTAAATTTAAACAATCAAAATAAAACACTTACTTTAAAATGTGTATTTGTTTTCCTGCATGCCATGTGGCCATTTACCGACATCAGAGAACTGTGAACTTAATTTTATTATTACTGACTTAATTTTATTATTGACCTTACTTGAGAACTTACAATCTACTTCAAGTAAATATATCAGGTCAAAGAGGTTCAACTGACAAACAAGTAGGGTAATCTCTGCATTGCATGTAAATATGAAATTATGTGAAATGTGTTTGAAAGACAAAAGCCTTCCAGAAACAGTAAAACTTATTTAAATGATTCACTAAACGATAATTCAAATAATAATTGATGTGTTCATCAGGAGTTAATATGCACACTATTGTGCATTGTGGTAATAAGAAATTCAGATGGAAAGTGGAAAGTGTCCTCAAAATCATAATGCAGTAACATTTAATGCTGTATTCTCTTCATGCTAACTATAATATTCTTACTTCTATGTTTATAATTATTTACATGTATATGATGATTATTTTTGCAGGAGTGTCAGTCATGGCTCACACACTGAGCTGGTCCCTGTTGTGTTTTGGTTTGCTGAGTGTCTGGGCTCAGGACTTCTATGAGGAAAGAACCGGGCCAAAAAGAGTCAAGACCGGAGGACAGACGGCGGGCAAACTGCAAAAACATGATGGTCAATGTGAGGCGTCTATGTTAGTGTGTTGTGTGACCGTATGCATGCATTGTTTGTTTTTTTGTCTGACCAGATCTATGAGCAGTTTTTTTTAATTCATGTTTGCTTTTTAGTATGCATGGCATGATAGAAAGCATTACTGATTACACTGACTATCGGCTATACAGCTATTTTTGGAGGATAAAAGTTATTAATATATTGTTGTAGAGTTTTTGGTTTTAAAAACCCGCCTTTTTAACACTTCGCCGAACTTTCATGATGAAATCAAGTTCCGCTCTACATGTTTACTCATTGAATAATCCTAATTCACTCGGGAAAATACAGTATGTCACTTAAGAGCTTTTCACACTGCACTTTACCCTGGGATATCATCGTTCTAAACCCCACTTTTAAGTTAACCCCGGGTAAAGAAACGTTTCGCTAACACCCTAAATATGCAAATAAGTACGTTAACCCAGGGTTTAGGAATGTACGGTGTCAAACATCTAGGGCCCTATTTTAACGATCTGAAACGCAAGTGTCAAAGCGCAAAGCGCAAGTAACTTTGTGGGCGGATCCCGGCGCTGTTGCTATTTTCCCGGCGGGATAAATGACTCTTGCGCCTGGCGCAAATATAAAATGGGTTGGTCTGAAGTAGCTTCATTATTCATAGGTGTGGTTTGGGGCGTAACGTGAAATAAACCAATCAGAGCATCCTCTCACATTCCCTTTAAGAGCGGCGCGCTTGTTCCATGGCGGATCGCTATTATAACGGCGGATTTGCCAGGCGCACGCCAGGAGCGGTTCACAGCCGAGGAGGCCGACGTTCTCGTCAGGGCCGTAAAACACAGAGAAGTGACATTGGGGATGATGGGAGAAACCCACCCAAATTAGCTTCGGTTAAACAGGCGTATAATTTGGGTAATGTGTAGCCTAATCTAGATAGATCTTTTTCACATCTTCACGGACACAACAATGATTTCCCTCGTGTGTTAATAGTTTTCCTTGTAATAATGTATGATTTGCAAAAATGAAAACTGCTGCGTCTGTTTATAATTATTAGAGAATCAAAGTGGATGCGTGTTAACACACTACATTATGGCCAAGCACGCGCCCTTAAAATACCATATCACTAACGCGCAACGCGCCACTGTCTTTAGACTGTTTTTTTCCTGGTCAGTGGCGCAATTGCTTTCTAAAACTGGAAAATAGCACTAGGGAAGTTTTGCGCCGGAACACGCTCCTCTTTTCGCTGAACCGCCCCCGCGAGCGCAAGTTCATTCCCTAATTTACCGACGTGCGTCTGTGGAGGGAAAAGTCCGCTGTGCGCGGGTGCAAGATAGGAATGATACATGGGTCGGTGTTCAAAGTCAATTGCGCTGGGTGCAAGATAGGGCCCCTAGTATACCCAGGATTAATGTTTAACTTCGGGTGAATTATGAGCAGTGTGAAACGTGAAGCAAGATAACACAGGATTATGTTTACCTGGATTTTAAAATGATCCAGGGTTAACTACTTTGTTTACACTTTTTTTGATGGTCTCCTTTATTGTTGTTGTTGAACTTTATTGTCCAGTCTGTTTTCACAGAGCGGAAATTGGACTTTCGCCCAATCGCACTTGTATGTATGGATGGAGCATAGTGTGTAAGGAACTGTTATCTCAAATCGAGACATCCTTAGACCCCCTGCAATTTGCCTATCGGCCCAATAGGAGCACTGTGGAGGCCTCTCTCACTCTTTTAAACAAGGTTCAAAATCATAGATAATTCAAATTCCTATGTTCGAATACTCTTCATGGATTTCTCATCCGCTATTAATACTGTCCGACCTTATCGTCTTTTAAAGCGCCTCTATGATTTAGGTGTTAGTAGTTGGATGATTTTATGGATTAAGGAGTTTTTAAAAGGCCGACCTCAGCGAGTCTGTATTAATAATAATGTCATGTCAGACTGTTTGGTTTTAGATACTGGGGTACCGCAGGGATGTGTACTGTCCCCAATAAAAAAAATCCGTATACATCAATGAATTGAAGTGCAATGATGATAACCTTACCCTTATAAAATATGCAGATGATATGGCATTGGTCTCCTGTCAGAAAGAAATTAACTGCTCCTCATACTTTGAGTACATTAACAGTATTATTTGTCGGTTTGAGAGCAGTTTCTTGTATCTTAATATTGAAAAGACAAAAGAGCTATGTCTGAAAAATCATTTGAGAAGAGTAGATACCTCCTCTGAATATAAACCAGTTATCATAAAGGAAAAAACTGTAGAGCAGGTCTCGAATTTTAAATACTTGGGTACAATTATTGATGAGAAACTTAATTTTGAAAGTAATGTAGAGTACATTCATAAAAAAGCACGACAGCGCTTGGGTCTCCTCAGGAAACTGAGAAGTTTTAATATTAGCTCGCAGACTCTAACCATGTTATATCGATCAATGATTGAGAGTATTCTCACAAATAATATTGTTTCATGGTACGGCAATCTAACATTAAAACAAAAGAACAAACTCTCACAAATAATTAATCAAGCAAATAAGATTATTGGACACAAACAACAGCCACTTCAGGGCTTGTTTGATCATTTTATGGAAAAAATGGCAATTGCGATTTTTAAAGATAATACACACCCTCTTCACTCTACTTTTGAATTGCTCCCATCTGGGCGTAGACTAAAAATTCCCTTGGCTAGAAGAAACGTCTATAAAAAATATTTTCTCCCAATGGCAGTGATTATCTTAAATTGTACAGTGTTAAAGCTAAACAATAGCCTAGAATGGCTGGCAATATTATTATCATCTTTTTTTTCTTTAATTCTGTATTTGTGCTGTTGATGTGTGATGTGTTTTTAAACATTCTGTTGACTATAAGTAACGTTGCACCTATGTCAAGTAACTTTCATTAGAGTATAGTATAACTTTCATATAGACTGTCTGCTTAATATCTGCTAACTCTTTATTTTCATGGTTCCCCAACAGACTTTCTATCGACCTAAGTAACTTAAGTCAACTTATTCTAACCCTAACCCTACCAATCTACTAATATTCTACTAACACTCTAATGAGAGTTGACATGTGCAATGTATAGTCAACATAATGTGAAAAAGGGACCATCATAATAAAGTGTAACAACTATTTCAAGTGTGAAAAGCCATAAACTTGTACAGTTTAAAATAATGTGGTGTTATAATGTTATGGTTAGGTGCTAAGCAACCAACAGCCAATCACGTGCCTCAAATTTTCATGCTTTGGACACTCACAGAAACATTGTGCGTTGAGCATTTCAGGAGAAAATGTAAAATGGTGACAGAAACCGTGACGATTAGAATGAAGACAAGATTGTTTCATTCTTTCATTTATAGATAAAGGATAAACTTATAATACAATATAATATGATGCGCAAGGCCTTTATGTAAACATACAGCGTGTGACATTGACACCGTAAGTATGTCAATAAAGACGTTAACCCAGGGTTTAGGAAAGTTAAATAACAAGAAGTTAATATTAAGTATGTAACTTACATTTCAGACACATATTATCTGTTTTTGCTCAACAAAGCCACATCAGAACCGTTGCGTTTCAAACCTGAAAGAATCAACGTTTCAGAACGAATTGATTTGAATGAATGATTCAATGACTCACTCATTAAGACTTACTATTTATATGCGTTATGAACTCATGGGTCACTGTCAGTGCATCTCATGCAGTCTAAGACACATAAAGCCAGTTTTACGCCTTGAAACATGCAATGTCATGTTAGGACATACTAGACATACTACAGCAGCATGTCTAAAGACCATCTTTCTTAGAGGATGTCTGGTCGTAGTGAAGTGATTTCAGAGGCCTCGGGCATTATCCTTCACAGTTTCCTAACATAAACATGATTTATCATTCATATCTGCATGCACAAGACCTGGTAGGCCATGTCTTGTCACCGGTGACATGAAGACTGATGAGCTGCTGTGCTGACAGGCTGCGTTTCTTATTAAATCCAAATAGGATTATTAGAAGACTTGGAGGATTAGTGGTGTTTTTTAGGACAATATTGACAATATTTAACAATTTAATGACACAAGGCAGCAGTCTTATTTCCGAAATAATTATGTAACATCCCCCAAAAAAACTATTTTTTAAAAAATATCATCTGTGCAAATAGCCACGTTTATAATAAACACTATTCATAACGAATTTGCCTTTTAAATTCAAAATTAACTTCTGAGTTTGAATTGAGGGAGCTTATAGAATGCAATGAAATGAAATGCATATTGCTGCTGTCAATCTACTTTTTAATGATTTTTAATAGACTTCAATACTTTTTAATAGGCTACATACAAAAAAAATCTTTATGCATTATGCATGTTATACGCACAACATCAGGTATTTCCAGAAATATATGCATGTATGTATATTATATTTTCTGGAAATGCCTGATGTTGTGCATGTGATAATATGCATAATGCATAAATATTTTTTTTATTGATCTCTCGAGCCTCTCCACTGTTTGAGGGTAACTTTTTTTGAAAGATAACTAAATAAAGTTATCTGAAAACAAATTGTTGAATGTTTTGTTGTGTTATAATCATATTCTACATATCAGGGAATAAATATGCATAATTAGTAAAAAATTATGGATGCATTTATTTATGGTTTGTCACAAAACATATACTGTATGGTAGACTAATGAATTTCCTTTGTTCTAAGTGTTGGATTTCAACTCTATTGGAATTCAGTACATTTCTCGTTTCAATCTAAATAAAAGGGAGCCAATTCTTAAAGGGGAGATGAACTGAGAAAAAAAAATTCTTCAGCTTTTGAAATTTAAGAGGTCGTCATACTATAAGATTATTCTATAAGTTTCAGAGTTTAACTTCCTTGTTAGTCCAATAAAAGCTTTTATTGACACCAGGCCCAGCGAACGACAGGTTTTTCAAAGTGTGGATCTATGACGTCAAAGGGTATGAAACACCGTGTCCGCAGAAGAAGATCAACGCCTACTTCAACACCGCCTGTTTAGCCCCGCCCACCGATTCACGTATTACATGAAACTCATTATAATATGCAAAACTGTTATCCAATCATAGCAGTGGGCGTTTACTTCCAAGTCTTCAATGTGGCACGTCCATAAAAAAACCGAGCGTTTAAACCAGGGTAGAAAATAGCCTATTACTTAATAAGTTTGATGTTTTGAAATGTAAAAAACCAAACGAACGTCATAAGTTGACCTCAGACAACAATGTAAAAAAAATAAAAAAGCCAGTTCATGACCTCTTTAAATTCAGAATGTACCCAATATAATAGATTATTTCCTTAACACTTGCTCTTTCTCTTTCTACCATTATCTCTCGCTGTGACGTTAGCCATCCTGGATGAGGACTGCAGTCTGGAGTTGGGCTTTCTGCTGGACAGCTCTGAGACGGCCAAGGACCACCACCAGCAAGAGAAAAAGTTCACTACGGACATTATAGAAGGCCTCCAGAGCATCCGCTTGGATACAGGCCGCAAACTCAGCTGGAGAGCGGCCCTGCTTCAGTACAGCAGTCACGTCATAGTCGAGCAGACCTTCAAACAGTGGAGAGGCTCGGAGAACTTCAAGAGCAGCATCGCACCGATGGCCTACATCGGCCACGGCACGTACACCACCTACGCCATCACCAACATGACCAAGATATTTGTGGAAGAATCGAGCCCACAAAGCATCAAGATTGCCCTGCTGCTCACCGATGGCTTCTTTCATCCCAGAAACCCTGATATCTTCTCTGCTATGGCTGATGCAAAGAACCAGGGCGTGAAGGTCTTCACAATTGGCATCACTCATACTGCCAATGAGCCTGCCAACACAGCAAACCTGAGACTGCTGACAAGTACGCCAGCCTCCAAATTCCTGTATAATCTGCAGGACCCGAACGTCATGGAAAAAGTCATTATTCAGATTGTAAGTATGGTGTCCCACAAGCACTCGTTCTGTCCTGTAGTCATTATTTTGGCTGATTTGAATATGCGCTCAGCTGTCAGTAAGAGTACTTTGAGCTTTGTTGAATACTTTTGGGCATTTTTAAATCCATTCTACAGTAAAAGTCTACATAGATACACTTCTATGTAAAAAGTCTGCAGATTTTTCTGGGCTTGTTCAAGGGTAAAACTATTTTTACAAAAAATTAATAAGCTACAAACACGTCTCCATAGATAGTTACAGTTCTGCAGTCTGTAAAGTCTGCAGATTCTTTCTGGGCTTGTTCAAGGGTAAAAAAAAAAATCATAAGCTACAAACACGTCTCCAACTGAGATTTCTACATAGAGCGCTTTTTACAATGGTTGGGAAACCATTCAGATTCCTGATTTGATTCGATTTCAATTCACAAGCTCTCGTTTTGATAATTTGTGCATATTTTAGTTTCACTTTCCATTGGTATTACAAAAATAAATCACACAGCCATATTTAAAGGTGCTCTAAGCGATGTCACGCATTTTTTAGGCGCAAACATTTTTAAACATTCAAACATCTTAGAGAACCTTTAATATAGGCCTTATTACTATTAAATTCAATCACTAAAAGTGATTGTAACTTGATATTGAATTATTGGGTGTGTGACTTATTAAAAGTTATTTGTTGTGCTGTGTTTTTATTCACTAAAAAATAACCAGTTTATAAGAGTAATTTTCTTGTGAATCGGGCTTCACTAGTCGTTCATGTTCATTTGAATCAAACTTCTACCGGTAATTGAATTACTGTAGGAATTTGAATTTGTCCAAATGTTTCTGTTAGTTTAATATTGCTTTATCACTTTCTCTTTTATTATCATTATTATATTTCATCACTGAAAATGGCTGAATGCCACAAAAATGCAAGAAACGCTGACATAGAGTGAACTGTTAATGTCACGATTTTCGATATCGTGCTTAATTGGGAATTTTATTTTTATTTTACATCCACGATTGACGTCTTTTGTGTCAGTAATATGTGGTTGTGAAATACTGTGACTATCATCCTGCTCAACTTAAACTAGCTTTACTGGTTTGCTGGTCTTAGCTGGTCACCTGGTTTCCTCAGGTCAGATTGGTCAGGTTTGCTGGTTTCCAGCTGGTCAGGCTGGGAGACCTGTTAAACCAGTTTAAACCAGATAAGACCAGCTAACCACATCTGGCTTGTATTTGACAAGTATTTGAACGTACAGAAGAGAAAATTATTATGTTCTGCTAGTGTTTTGTGATCCCTGACACCTAACATCTAGCCTTTCTACACTTCATTTACTATAATTAGAGTAAACACGGGACCGTCCCGTTGTG
Source organism: Phoxinus dragarum (assembly GCA_033366665.1). Classification (NCBI taxonomy): domain Eukaryota; kingdom Metazoa; phylum Chordata; class Actinopteri; order Cypriniformes; family Leuciscidae; genus Phoxinus; species Phoxinus dragarum. The sequence continues at coordinate 241,084 of JARPMJ010000203.1, read as the reverse complement.
GCTTTTCTATACATCTGGGACTGGGTTTATATATTCCATAAATCTTGGTTGTCAGTCATTCCTGCTGTTATACTGATAAGCATCTACGTTAGGTTTCATTTTTCTCATTTGAGCAGAAACACATTGATATAATTCCAGTGTAAAGCAGGACTCAGCATGTTAAAGGATAGTGTTTCCTTTCATCTCGGGGGAGATTTATGAATGTATGGCCTGATGTTAACCGTTCATAATGTTAACCCAAACCTCACAAAATGAATCCTTGCTCTATAGCAACAATTATGACTGTCGCTTTTATATACCAGTTATAGTTTGTGCAGAATCTCATTCTCTTGTTGTTCCCTCTACATAGGCTCAGCTGGCAAATGATGGGGTAAGTAGATCATATTTAATGTAGATCATATTTAATATAAAGCATCACTGCCTTACTGAAACACAAACAAATAAAACCTGCTTTTCTATTTACACTGTTTTCTCTATATTTAGTGTCCTCTGTCCCAGAAGTGTGTTTGTGAGAAAGGCGAGAGAGGACCCGGCGGCCCAGCGGTAAGTATTTTCACTCTAAACTTCCTTCAACATGGGACCGTATTTCCAGGGAAGCCCACGGGCACATTTTTCTCCTCTTTTTTTCGATTACTAAGAGCTACGGATTCCTTTGAGGACTGTCAACAGTGGGAAGAGACAGGCACGGTTCTGACATTTTGGATAAATACTTTGCTTTGTAAAAGTCAGGATAATTATCATCTTTGTCAGGACCCTTCAGCACTACCTTAGGGAAAACACCAAATAAGATTCCTTAAAAAGTGTTTTTCATGTTTAGCCTGTTGAAAGTGAAGAGAATGTAATTACATGTTATGATGACTGAAAACCTTGACTTTCAAACACTTAAAGGGTCCAAAATTAACATTTTGCCACACCTGCCAATGATGGGTGAATATAGTCATAGTGACATTCAGGGGCGTAGGAATGAGTTTAACATTGGGGGGGACACCAGGGGCGATTTAGGATTTTCATTTTAGGGGGGCCCAGCCCCGATGAGTATATTCAGGGGTTTTCCTGGCTCAAAATGAGGCGGTGGTGGGAAAAAAAATCCTGATTACGTATTTTAATTATAAGATAATTACATTTGTATTTTTCATAGAACATCATATACTGCGTTTCCCACTATATTTTTGTAAGTGGAGCTCGTTACCTCTAGGGGTCCGGGGGCATGCACCTCCACAAGACATTTTTTTACATTTTAAAGATAAAATTAATTAATCTGGTGCACTTGGAGTCACCTGAATCCACTGTTGAAAATAAATAATTACATAGGCCTATTTTCAGTTAAAAAATGGCGAAATTAGACAAACGTTTATTAGTTTGCCTGATTATTTCTAACATGTATGACCTAAAACAGCTGTCAAATATAGGAAATGTTTAGTTTAGCTACTTACGTACATCTTATCTCTCACTTGAGCATAAACTACTGAAGCGTTGAGTTGCGCCTTGCGCTGCTAAACTTCGCGCTCAGCAGCGTCTGTGAACATAAAGCCCGCCTACTTTGATTTGATTGGTCATCTCGATGGGCTTTATGCACAGCTGCACTACTTCCAGAACTTTAACCAGCTCCTTTGTTTCCTGTCTGCCATTATTGGACAAACTGATTAATCCAGGTGTGTCTGATTATTGGTGTCGGTCAGACACACCTGGATTTATCAGTTTGTCCAATAATGGCAGACAGGAAACAAAGGAGCTGGCTAAAGTTCAGGAAGTAGTGCAGCTGTGCATAAAGCCCATTATTCTGACATTGACGGGCAGTGACGGACCAATGAGGCTCAGATGAACACACACTGTCCTCTGTTTCTGGCCTGCACTCGATGCGAAGCTCGATTTAAAAATCAAATATTTTTCTCCTCCATGGTATCATTTTTGGGTGGGACAAATGCGACTGTCTCCAATATCCGTTCCTACGCCATTGGCTTATTTTTTTGTCCTTATAACTGCAGCTATTTAGCATTTTGGGATTTTTGGGATAAAAAAAATGCACTGATCGACTGGCCAGAGACCAGAATCAGCCGATTTTTCACATGCTTGGCCCGGACCGGTGACCGGTCTCACTCTCTGCTCTCTGACAGCGACGTGAAAATAGTTAAATAGTGCATGTATTGCGCATAATTTACTAATGTAGGTTTACAATTGGCGCGCACAAACAGCCGCCTCTCAAAGAGCTTGTGAGTCGCAAGTACCAAAATGAGTGGCTTACTGCGTTTAAACGATTAAATACACACAAAATGATGTCAAAATGAATGTCTTGGCGAGTATTCAGTTAAACACAATCAGTTTTGGAACGTAAATAGTTGTAGAAAGATAACGCATGTTGTGTAACCTGTGTTGTGTGCTTAACTTTACTCTTAAAGTATTAAAAATGTTTCTTAAAAATAAATAAATCACTCTCTGCTCTTGACTGAATAACTTTAGTTGTAAGAATTAATCTGTATTTAATTTTTACAAAGACTATACAGTGTTGTTTTACATTTTATTACTTTATTTTCTCTTTCCTGAATACTGACCCACCTGAAAAACTTATGTTTATTTCATATCTCTCTTTATATATTGCAATTATTTGTGCTGTTGTTTGCAATTTGTTTATTTGTTCTTATTACTGACAAGAAATTTGCAATAGGTGCATCTCTAGTCAAAGTTACTACTTTGTGCTCAGTTTGATACAGCCCAAGTGATTCTGGTCAAAATAAATTAGATGCAAGTTCAGATTGCTCTTTTTATTGCTCTTTTAACACGGCTTAAACTGAAGTGTGTAGAAGGGCGGATCACGGTAGAGTCAGTTATTCAGCGGCAGGCGCCTAACCGTCATTATCCAGGTGCGTTTACCGCTCAGGGATTCCACACATTCTCATGGATATAAATGACAGGCCTCAGTAATTGCTCTCATTAGTTTAACATTCTCTGGCCTGCACTTTTGCTGTGACCGAAGCAGTTGATCAGGTGCTGACCAGGTGCCGAGTCAACTGATGCAATAAACTCAAACTCCAGACTGTCCTTCATTCATAAAACTGAGAAGTTCAATTCAAGTTTCAATTGACCAATTCATCTAAATGGTTCAGAAAGCAATTCACATGATATTTTACACCCTTTAATTGCAATAACACTGCCATAAATTGCTAATAGGAGATTTAGTCAGATTTGGTAAACTTTTTGCAACAATTATAAACATATACTTGCTAGACTAAACATAAACAAGTGTTGTTATTGTCAACTAAAACTATATATATAAAAAAACTTTTTTATTAATTGAAATAAAGCTAAAAATATATATATATAAATATGAAAAAATTGAACTTAAAAAATAAAAAATTCAACTAAAACTGGAATATAAAATAAATGAAAGTTAAACAAAGATTAAAAAAGAAAAACATTGAAAGAATGACAAAATTTCAAAAACAAAAAGAATGACAAAAGCACATAAAAAGTAATTAAAAATGAAAATGAAAACTGAAAATATAAAAATTAAAGCTAATAAAAAATATTAATAAATACCATAATATTATATAAATTATAAAATAACAATAGCTATTTTCCATCCAAAGCTGCGAATTTAAATTATGCGGAAAATTGGAATATCAAATAAAACATTTGTGAATAAAGCACCGTTTCCATTCCATTCCTGGAAAATTGGCGCAAAATATCTGTAATAAAAATGGAAGTTTTTCCTACATCATAAACGCAATAAACTCTGGCATGTTCTCTTGCGTTTGAATGCTGGTGTTTGAGAATGCAATCATGTGAGACACTTCTGAAAAGGGAATGAAACCAAATTATTTTGATATCAGACTTTGGCTCAGGCATTTCAGAATGATCAAACCAACATTTAAAATTATATGCATTTATTAAATAAATATGTTTCCATTGTAGTTTATGCGTCTGCTTTGTTATTAGATAAAAATATGTATCCACCTCAAACTGAGCGCATAAAAACAAAATGTATGCACATTTTTTAGAATTTATGCGCATCTTGGAGTTTACATCCAATTTTTTTTTAGCAATATTCCAAAATGCGAATAAAAATAGGTGGATGGAAACATAGCTACTGACATATAAAAACATTATTTCTGGCCACTTGCCAAACAACTATGAGTCCGCTATAAGTGCAAGCACTGAATTTTGATTGGCTAGCTCCACTAGGCATCAGAAATATGAGGTCATTCACTTATTCACTCGAATAGAACTAAAACAGCTGCTCACTTTCTCCCGTTTCCCCGGCAGGGAAAGAAGGGTCGCCCGGGAGAGGACGGAACCCCTGGGGCTAAAGGTCATAAGGTCAGCATTTCTATCATTCTCTCTGGCGTATGCCTGCTTTTGGTGATGTACATGGGAAATGTGATGAAGAAGCTGATGTGTATTTCTCTATTTCTATTAAGATTTCATATACACATTTTCTCATATTCAGCAGAACAGGAATCAAAAATGACAGGCACTATTTATTAACTCTTTCTAAAAAACACTTTTGTGCTCTTGTTAGGGTGATCCTGGTTTGAGTGGACTTCCTGGACGTGAGGGTACAGAGGTGAGTGGCGGATGCTGGGACAAACTATCCACAAAATCACTACTCAATACTCAAAAGTATTGTGCTACGTGATTAAAAACGTACAGTATTTGGGTAAAATTAAACAAGTACGGTACGTTAAAAAAAAAAGGTCTAAACTTCTGTCTGGTGGTGTGATCATCAAAAAAAGTTAGCAAATTTTAAAGTATCAAATATTATTATTGAACACACCATATTGTACACAACCTAAGTATTCAAAGAAAAGGCGTTTAAAAAGGTTATATTGAGTCGCAAAATTTTATATTTTTCATTATTCCATTTGAATTATTATTTGAAAATTGTTTGAAAATAACTATCATGTAAAAAAATAAAATAAAAAAAAGTTCAAAATTGTCAAAAAAATTTAAAGCGCACTTATTAACCACTTATTTATTATAGGGGTCCTCTGTGATGTAATTTCCTGTTTTTTGTTTCCATGTCATGTGACAGCTAAATGGTCTCCTTTATTTTTGATTGCATCACGATGACTTTTATTTGGTAGAGAGAAGTTCACTGTAACATTAATAAAATATTATTTCAAACTACTTTTTTTCCCAAGATTGTTTGATTACATTCTCCAGACTTTTACACCATCTAGGCATTTTTACTTTAAGCCTAAAAAAAATCATTACGATACATTTTAAATTTCAGAAATTGAAAAGTGTAGTCAAGCCATTCTAAGTATGAATTGCATTTTTATAATTATTTTAAATGACTTAATATATCCAGACAATATATGACATCACCGACCAATTTGCAAGATGCGAGATGCTAAAAAAAAAAAAAAAACATATATAAATATCTTCCTGTTTTGCTCACAGGGGAAACCAGGCTACAAAGGAGAGCAGGTACTGAATCCCTGCACCAAATCATAATTCATTTCTGTTAAAGCGCACAATCATGTGAGATTGTCATGATCATCTCTTGACTGTGTGCAGGGTGAAAGAGGAGAATGTGGAACCCCAGGAATCAAAGGAGACCGGGTACATAAACGTTACGGCATTCTGCACGCTCATTGAATATGTGATTACCACAATAATACAGTATGTTTCAAATTAATTAGTTTATATTGTACCATCTGATAGGGTCCTGAAGGTCCAGTTGGCACACAAGGGTCCAGAGGTCTGCAGGTATGTGATTATACATGTTGTCAAACAAAAAATGTCACACCTGTCTGTATATTCACATGTATATGTATGTCAAAAAATGTACAGTTTACAGTTGTTTTCTTTTAAAGCCATTTCAAAGTTTCAGGCTTTTAACTTTTAAAATGTTGCCTCAGCTAACGGAACATTCTCAGAACTTCCCTAACGTTCCGGCAAGGTTTTCTCAAAGTTACAAGCAAACGTCTTTAATATTGTTAAAACGTCAGCACAAAAACATTTATACTGCATCATTCATGGAACGCTTTATCTGAAACATTATGTTAAGAGAACATTCAAAAGTAAAGTTCCCATAATGGGTTGTGGAATTATAAAATGGAATGTTCCCCCCAAAAATGAAAATTCTGTCAGTAATTACTCAACCTCATGTCGTTCCAATCCAACCCTTAAGACTTTCATTCATCTTTGAAACACAAATGAAGATCTTTTTGATGAAATCGGAGAGATTTCTGTCGCTCTACTGACTTTGACGCTTCAAAAAGTTCATAAAGAGATTGTATAAGCGGTTTAGTCCAAATTTTCTGAAGAGACTAGATCACTTAATATGATGAACAGATTGAATTTAGGCTTTTATTCACATTTAAACATTCATCAACTCACACATCAGTTGAGGTAAATGGAAGCTAAAGCATATTTAGGGGACTATGATTTCTGCGATGCGCTCTACATATTCGCTTGACGTGCGAGAAGAACCAATGAGGTTCATTCTTGTGCCTGCGTCAAGCAGGGTCGGTTGAGCTACTGTTTATCTTCGCTGATCAATGTTTATGTGATCAATGTGAATAAAAGCCTAAATTCAATCTGTTCATCATATATAAAGCGATTGAGTCTCTTCAGAAAATTTGGACTAAACCGCTCAATTCATATGGATTAGTTTTACGGTCTCTTTATGAACTTTTTGAAGCGTCAAAGTTTCAGTTGCGTAGCTGTCAAGTCAAGTCAAGTCATCTTCATTTATATAGCGCTTTTAACAATGTGGATTGTTTCAAAGCGGCTTTACAGTGATAAACGGATAATTTAAGGTAACAGAGATTGTTTTGGCTTTATAGCGGTTCTTGAATAATGGTATTTTCCAGCTAAAGTTAGTTTTGGTCAATGGAGGGACAGAAATCTCTCAGATTTCATCAAAAAGATCTTCATTTGTGTTCTGAAGATGAACGAGTCTTACAGGTTTGGAACGAGGGTGAGTAATTAATGACAGAATTTTAATTTTTGGATGAACTAATAACTCTTTAACGTTTCCATAACAAAAAAAAAAAAAAAAAAAAATGTGAACGTTCTAAGAACATTTAGAAATAATGTTTTCGGAACTTAATGGGAACGTTAACACTTTTGTTAGCTGAGGTTGATAGCACTATGGTTGATTGACAGGTGAGTAGGCGGTCTTTCGCTGCTGACTAAATATGCAAATATGGTTTGAGTGATCAATAACAGAACGTCTGGAAGCCTGTTTACACCTGGATTTAGCATCACCTGAGACCGATGTTTGTACCATTCCTTTATTTCAAACACACCTTGAATTTCATCTAACATATGATTAAAATATCAAAACTTGTATTTTACTGCACTGTAAAGCAGCATAATGCGTAGGTGTCTACAGATAATGCTACACATTCCTAGAGACATCACACAAATGTTCATGCCACTGTTTCTCGTTCCCCCTGCAGGGTTTACCAGGACCACAGGGTGACATCGGACCAGAGGGCTCACAGGGAAAGAAGGTCTGTGCCTTATAATCACAAACCATTATCCTGAAAAATTCAGCTCATCATGTTTACCAAGCACACCTGGAAAAGTCTCACTGTTTCCCATGTTAGCGTGCATGAGAAAACACACGCGTTGGAGGCTTGTTTGTTTGCTGCATCCATTAGGTAAAATCCATTAGAATGTTTATGCCACAGTGAATGAGAAATATTGATGCATTCTCAGTTGTTTACTTCACATGTCTTTAGAAGGATTTATCATTCGTGTCCATTTTCGACTAAATGATGCACTCTGAGGGTAACAGGTGCAGAATAGAGACAAAAGAGTCTCATGTAAGGCTTTCACTCTGTGTTTCTAGGCCAGTGTTGTGGATTTTTATGTAAAAAAAAATGTGCAATCCTTTACAATGCATTTTAAATTTTCTTCATTTCTCATTATGATTTTAAAGGAATAGTTCACCCAAAAATGAATTTCTTTCATAATTTATTTTCAAGACATTTTGATCTATTTGCATACAGAGAGCTATTGCACGGCTTCAGGAGTCTTGGCATCGTGACCCATGATGTGTGTGTGAGTGAGTGAGTGAGTGAGTGAGTGAGTGAGTGAGTGAGTGAGTGAGTGAGTGAGTGAGTGAGTGAGTGTGTGAGTGAGTGTGTGAGTGAGTGAGTGAGTGTGTGAGTGTGTGAGTGTGTGAGTGAGTGAGTGAGTGTGTGAGTGAGTGTGTGAGTGTGTGAGTGAGTGAGTGATTGTGTGAGTGAGTGAGTGAGTGAGTGAGTGAGTGAGTGAGTGTGTGAGTGTGTGTGTGAGTGAGTGAGTGAGTGAGTGAGTGAGTGAGTGTGTGAGTGTGTGTGTGAGTGAGTGAGTGAGTGTGTGAGTGTGTGAGTGAGTGAGTGAGTGATTGTGTGAGTGAGTGAGTGAGTGAGTAAGTGAGTGTGTGAGTGAGTGAGTGTGTGAGTGTGTGTGTGAGTGAGTGAGTGAGTGTGTGAGTGTTTGAGTGAGTGAGTGAGTGAGTGAGTGTGTGAGTGTGTGAGTGAGTGAGTGTGTGAGTGTGTGTGTGAGTGAGTGAGTGAGTGAGTGAGTGTGTGAGTGAGTGTGTGTGTGAGTGAGTGAGTGAGTGTGTGAGTGTTTGAGTGAGTGA